>JAPKLY010000094.1:1206316-1245575 GCA_026898435.1 Prunella vulgaris
TTGATTGAATAATATTATATTCACAAATTCAAAATTCATTGTTAGTGGATTATATCTGATGAGAAGAATTGTTAATGTCATATACATAATAGGAACGAAGAATTTTGAATGTGTATCGTGAAAAAAATTGTTAGTATATTGTACCTATCGTGTGTATAAAATTCTCTTTGCATTTGATAAAAGTATGCATGGAATTCCAATCATATTTCATTAAATGCATAAAATCTTTTACTACCTCCGTCCCACAAAAATTTGCATACTTTCTTTTTTAGTTTGTCCCACAAATATTTGCATACTCCCAAAATGGAAATATTCCTTTAAATCTCCACCTTTAAAATCTTTACCTCACAATCTCCACCATACACATTCTACTCATTACACTTTTTCTTAAAACCTATGCCCAGGAAAGTACCGCAAACTTTCCTGGGACGGAGGTAGTATATTTGATAACGTATGCACAAAATTTTCATTGTTCACTTCTTGACATCCTTGATATAAACATATGTTACTGTCTATGTGTTTTTATTTGAGTTTGTATTTGTGTTTAATAAATAAATGGCAATTATGTTAGTTCACGTTTTAATTTTAAGAAATTAGTATTCTTTGAATAAAAGTGATTGATGGTGATTTCATTCATTTATCAAATATTAAGAAATTTTATGTTATTAATGAAACATTCAGTTTGTGCATATTAAATTTTTTTTTTTTTTACCGAGTAAAACTGAACAAATTGGCACCTCTTTCAAGTTAAAAGTTATTAATTGATAATGATAGGACTTTCTTTGTTATTAATTGGTAATGATAGGACATTGCAGGTAAAGGAAAAAAAATCAGTTATTTGAATAGTTAGTGATTTGCAGAGATACATAAAATAATATTTTCTTTCCCACTAAATATTATCTTCACAAACTACTTTACTAATGAACAACTTTTACACGACCGTATAATTAGACTTGAATAAATCAAACAAATCCCTTATCTAAGAATTAAATACAAATCAGCACATGGATCGGAGGAATTTTCTAGTGACAGTGCATAATCACGATTCCATGTAATATCAATACAAGAAAAATAAATAAAAGATCCCTAAAAACCCAAACCCTATTTAGAAAAAAAGAGAGGATATTATGGAAATCCAACATACAATTCATAAATTTATGTGTATTTCTGGATAATTTCCATTGTTTTTACTAAAATTGCAAGTAAAACAGCTTCACTTCAAAAATAAATTTAAGTTGCACACGTGATGCACAAAAAATCTGTACTTAAAAGTGAACGATGTGCAGACCACAAATCGTTGCTTTACAGTATTTTCATGGCTAAAGTATAATGTAAAGGACAGAAAATTTGATTATAAATGCATGTATATCCGACAGAAAATACATTATCGATCAAAAGAACTTAAATGGACAAAGAAAACCGAATAGTTATCGATGATCAATGACTCTACATAACCCTAATCATGATAATTGAGAGCTGTTTTAATTTTTTGTATGGTGGAGCTTATCAGAGTATTTACCGTTGCCACAGACTCCATTTGTAGTTGCTTTGTTAATGAGTTACTATGGCACACTAATATTTGAAAAGCAACTGTAAGGAGTGAACCGCCAGAGTTGCTACTTGAACTACTTGCCCCTCTGACTCCCTTGTTAGGACGACCATCATCTGATATCACAAATCCTGAAGGAAGGACTGGTATTTTGGTGGTGTCCTCGCCATTAACAGCTGAAATCAAGGCTGGTAAATCTATTGGGGAATAGATCATCGTTCCACCTAGAGCATCGATGCTACTCTCTTGCAACATCATCATCTTGTTCTCTTCGGGCACGAATGGCTGCTTTGCATAAAGTATAAAACTTGTAAAAAGAGAAACTCGTGCAGGATAGATGTAGACTAGAAATAAGACTACGTCATGTTTTTTTGTACAGATTATGAACCATTTTAATTAGAACATGAATTGTTATGGGTGAAATTTGATCAATTGAAAGCTTTGAGGTCAAGTATAGCTTGAAAATGCACATATGTTGCAAGTGTACGAATAACTCACCTTGTCGATATACAATCCTTTACTTCCTTTAATTAAAATTAATTTTATTTGTCATTATTTATATCACATCAAATGAGAAGCTTCAACATTTAAGGCTTTAAAGAATACACGCATATCAGAGTAGAGGGAGTAACCTGGATGATGGAGATGCAGTTTCCAGGATTTGTGCCAGTTGAGATGTGTGCAACAGAACTCACGGGATTTCCACTGGATAAGACATCCCACTGCATGGCAAATGCACATAGTTTTTCAGCCTTACTTGATAAAGGGAGTGCGTGTTAAGAGTGATGACATGGATTTGGTAGATTCTTATATACCTGAGATCTTTTTTTCTCATCTTTGAAGAAGTTAAAGACATCCTCTTTAGAAAGGGGAAGCCAAAGAGAGGTAGCTGCAACAACAACAGAGCCATCGGGCTGGCCTGGTCCATTACTACTTCGGAGCAACACTTGAACTCCACTATTTTGTTCCGATGACTGTGGAAAATCAAGTTTATCTGACATGCTCAACACTTCACAAAAATTCTTCACCATTCTATGACACAGTGTCATTAGGTTTTTCTGTCCTTCAAGCGAGTCAATAACTGAATGGAGCAAGAAAATAATATGCATTTTTAAGCACTAAATTCATAGGCATGAAACCATCTTAAGATGGTAATTAATTAAAAAAGATAAATTATTACCCCCTTCAAGTGCATGTTTAGGCCTAGAAGTTAACCCCATTGATAATGCATATCTCTCGCACATCCTCTGTAGAGTAGTTATCAACATTTTGGCCCCATATGCTTGACAATTGCAGACTAAGTCTCTATACATACGATGGGTCAGTGATTTATCATCCACTTGAACATGTTCAATCCACGTAACCTGTCAAGAAAAAATTTAGTAACCAGATACAGACATGCATAATAGAAAGGGAGTTTCTCCTATGAACCGTGCACTTGCACTGTGCAACACTGGGAGAGAAGCGTGCAGGCAAATATAACTGAAACGTGGCGAGTACATGAACCAAGAGCATGTGATATTTAGTGATAGAAAAGGATTTTCATTGATATCAAAGGCATTACAAGTACTAAAATATTAATATGACAGCTGTGTGGGCCCCAACAGGTCCTTCGAACAGAACCCTAACAACCATACAGAAAATTGATTGTGATCATTTCTTAGTTACATCATTGAGCCATCAATAATGTTAATCTTGAATAAAAGTATCTGTGAGGGAGGCATTAGGATGAGCTTGGGAATTTTCAGTCAAAATATTCGAATTAGTAAACAATATCAGTTTTTTATATAACATGACCAGTAATTTCAAGATTTAATACATATAATTTCCGAATCTCATACAGTTCACTTGAGTTTGTTTCACAGCGAAGGAGAGTGGATTGAATCGTTGAATCTCACTTCTACTCCATTGTCATCATCTTTATGTTGCGAAGGAAATCATTCAAACCAGATAAATATAGAACTTACCTTTGATTTTCCAATGGGCATGTCTTCAATCATACACCCAGAAGGAAGTTTCCAAGAGCGAGTACGAGCAGCATCTGGAAGCTCTTTGATAAAATCATATGATACATCAACCATCATCCAAGTGCTTGGATTAAACTGTCGGCAATACCGAATGAAGAAGAATTCACGAGGTGCTACAAGAGGTGATAAAATATGTCTTTTTTCATACATCTGTATCAACAACAGTTACTCGGTCAGATTTGATCCACTTAGATTTCCAGAAAAACAAGAAATAAATTTTAAACATGGATGTTCACCAAATGCAACAAACCACCAAATATTCCAGTATCAAGTACTTCAATGGTCCTTGCTTTTGTGACCATAGTAGGAAGCATGTCCTTCCATTTATTCTGCAAGATTAAGAAAATAGATTTTCACTTGAAATGATCAAGTAAACGAGGGCAAAATGTAGTATATGTAGGAAAATGAGAGTCACAAAGACCTATACCGCATCAAGAAGCATTTCAATCAAATGTATTGCAGACACTGCCACCTCTCCTGAATCTTTTGATGATTCAAACCGAGCACTTGCGTTTTTAAAATGACTTGACCTAGGGAAAAGCTTATCATAACTATCATGGTGTAGCATATATCTCCCATCTGCCGCAGGCTTGATCCAGAGTGGCTCATTCACACGTAATAGCTCAACAAGTTCATCCATAGCGCTAACCGCTGCCTCAATCATCATAGCTTTGTCCATCTCCGATATTCCAGTTGAGCCTTGTGGCGCTACAAGATTCTCTGATTTCTGGGGCATATGTTCAAGATTGAGGGGGGCAGGTCCCACCCTATCACTGTGAAAAGGTTTTCCAGCCAATTCTGCAAGGGGCTCAATTCCGGGCAATGGCATAGCTGAACTTCCCATATAATTGGAGAAGAAGTTCATTGCCCTTTGATACTGAAAATAATTGCTAAAACCAGCATTAATAAAAGTTCCAAATAAATGTTCGAAAATAAATTCAGAGATGATACATATATGTCGCAGCACATATATGATTCTTATTCAAATGCTCGTACTGTTTCAGTAAACTCAAATAAAAGTAGCCTATGTAGTTTCTTTAAATACAGAAGATGTATTTTAGGATAGGAGGGAATTGCGATGAAACAATTACCTCTTCTCTCAGTCGTGCATTTTCCATCCTCAATCTCTGTAAATTGTGGCGTTTCTCTTCTTCCCCACTACAAGGACCATTACATGCTGGACAGATGATGTTCTTCAGTGCCTCTTGCATTGCAAGATTTTCAAAATGAATTTTATCATTTTCGGTGCGGAGGACATTGTTGTCTGCTTTCTCATTCTGGGCCTATAAACATTTAGAATCAACAAGATCAGCGTTAATAAAGGAGTATAAAATGCTTGATGAGCAACATACATTGCAAAATGTATGTTTGTATCAACCAAAGAGCACCTTTATCTGAGTTCTTTTATTTTGAAACCAGAACTTAATCTGCTTCTGGTCAAGGCCAAGTTCCCTGCTTAGATGATGCCTTTGGTTCTTATCTGGATGTGGACATTCCTTGTAGAAACTACATGAATAATACATAATTCAGCAAAAAAGGAACTTGACAAATATGAGTGCGCACGCGAGTGTTGGGGGGCTGTGAGGCAGAAAGGAGCAATAAATAATGATACTTATGAAGAAGAGACATTTATGAATTCAACTAAAGATATCTGACACCTTAAAACTCTGGATAGTCACAACTATTACAAACTATTTTAAAGGTGTAGAAATAACCATAACTTCATTCATGCATTTGTTACAATAAAGAAAACATTAATAAAATCTGATTCCTAAGTAGAAGCCGTAAAAATCCCTGTTACAATATATACGAGAGATACAGATGTTTCTAAAGCATTCATTGTTTCAAAGTCGCTAGCAAAACTAGGAAATATTAAGTCATAGAAATTCTTATGATAAAATAAAGGTAGAAGCATGTTTGAATTTCTCTAGTATTCAGTGGTATAATTGACATTCAATCAAGGTTTAAGAGAAATAGAAAACCAAATAAAAATTGTAATCAGGCCCCAGTGGAACAAAATATTTTGATTAAATGAAGGAGTTTCAAAGTTAAATAGTACGCTTCTAGCTGTTGGATCTGTTGGGTGGTATGACGATGGTATTGCTTCTTTCCCTTTCGAGAGTTATAGATTTCTTCTTCACCCGATCCAATTCCACCATGTGATGAATCCATTTGTTTGTGAAATGTGATCCTAACTATGTAAATTCAGAATGATCTGCAAAAGAACAATCAAATGTAAGATATAGGAAAAACAAATACAGAAAAGTTGATATATATTGTTGTGTCTATTTAGGTTTGTGTGTGCATCTGCTCATACATAGTTTAAGGGGTAAATTGTACCTCTTACACAAACCATAGAAGTTGAAATAAAATACTCAACTAGTTCAGGAAATTCCAAAATTACATAAATAATTAGGTAGGAGTTGAAATGTGTGAAAGAACCGATAAATGATTCTAACATATACATGAGACGATGCAGATGCAGTCTTCCACTCAACTTTAATGGGGGTTATTACATCTGGATTTATTAGTTAAAACTGTGAATGAAACAACTATAAACAGCAATGTAAGACAATAAACAAAATACTTCAGAGACTGAAATACCAACCAAAGGTGCAATTGAAATCAACAGTCGAAGGAACACAGTGCAGAGTAAAATGGGAGGATCAAAATCTTGGAGTATTCCTATAATGCTTTATTCAAAAAAATTATGATATGGATTCTACAAATATAGAAGGAACAAAAATGTATAGCAACAATTTATAAGTTACCTTATAAGGTTGGTTAACAAATTAATTCATGCTTTGTATATGACCATTTATTCACAATCTGTCATTTATTGATGATGATTGTTTATAATCTATCATAAGAGTCAAGGCAAACAAATAATTATTGGGAAACAAATATTGCACATTCATATGGTAACTAAAATTTTACACAGAAGGTACGATCTTTTATCGCGAATTGCTAGTTGATATCCCCAAAAAAACAGCTGAAAGTATATATGAAATAAGTATTCTCACAATGTTTGACCTTAAACTGTTCACTGTAGCATTACCTTTTACTTAAAATTAATCATTCATCTTCTGGAGTATGAGAGCAATTTCCACCACGTCTTGTTACCACTTCAAAAGTCGGCTGTTATTCTCTGTATTTTCTATTAGCAATATCTTTTCTCTAGATCACTTAAATCTTGGTTAAGCACACACCACTTACGCCTCTCATATCCAGCGAAGCTTCATAATTTATTTCAAGTGCACATATTCATAATCATCATCAAACCCCACCTGCTTCTAGCAGCATTGGCTACACAAATATTTGTCCTGCATTAAAAATAACATATCTGAAATGAGAAGGATTAGTGCAAGTCCAAACCAGGAAAGGGAAAACAATTTTACTCTTTAGGTTGCATAATCTTCTATGCATGTTATAATGTGTTTAAATTACCTTCTATGATACTACAAAAATGAGAAAAAATTTCTTGTGTTCAATTCCTAAGTTAATGAGTTTTAACTTTTAACTCAAAGCTTAAAATAACAAAATTAGCTCTAAGTCTGTAACTTAAACCTCAAAGTCTATGGTGCTGCATTCCCTGCAATAAAAGTCCATACTGATCGACATTCATATGAAATTAAATACAAACTTTAAAACCGAAGCAAAAGTCATTCTAGTCTAATTTTTAATCTAGATACTACGAATATGCACGAGAATTTTTGAACACACCAGCTGATTGATTTTAATTGTCATATCTTCAACATATGGTGGAGTATTAATGATCTAAAGCTAAGTATCAAATAGAGGTAAAAATTATGAAACCTAATCTCTTTCATTTGCCTACTCCAACTCCATATCCGACCTACCCACCCAGCAAAAAAAATATAAACAAATATATCAATATCCATAAACACATCCACAACAGCAATACAATCAATACGCTTCGAAATGAACTTTGATAATCAATCGGGATTTCATTTCAGCCAATGAAAGTGATTCAAATTAATCATGTAAGCTATCAATATTGGAGTAATGTTTCTCAGTCTTCCGCTGGACTATGGGAAATGTAAACTAACTTATCGAAAAACAATAACAACATTATACGATTTTTTTATTTTTGCAATGATAGCTCTTACAATAGGGTACAAGCTGTTGCAGCATGATGTTACCATTCATTTTCCTTTCCACTTCCAAGTCTCCCTTCTTCTTTACCTTCCCCTCTTTCATCCGCCCAAATCATATCATCGGAAAGAACTCAAGTAAAGCACAAACAGAGCCTAAAGTATACAAGCTCCGCCACATCATGGCGGCGGGATGAATATCCAGTAGGCAGCTTTCAGCGCTGCACCACTGGCCTTGCCATCTCCGCTTCGCCAATCGGCGGTTTCTTCCTCCATTTTTCTCATCAATAAGGAACCATACATCATATTGTACTCGTTGAATTGCTTAACAATCTGCGTCAGAGCATTATAATTCTACCAAATAAAAAAACAATGCTCAACTCATACATAAGCAATGAAGAAATTTCCATGAGTGAAATCTCACAAATTAATTGGGTATAATATATCCAAAAAAATGTATAAATATTACTCCCTCCGTTCCCATGTAAATTAGTTAGTTGCTTTTAGACATACAAATTAAATTAAAAATAAAAATGTATAATTAATATGATAAAAAAAATAAAAAAATATAAGTAATGTGATAAAAAAAAGTGAAAAGTAATATAAATAGTTTAAAAATTATTAAAAATAATAATAAATAAATGAATAGTTATTTTTAAAAAAAAAGATAAAAATGCAAATGAGCAAGATATAATGGAACGGACGAAAATGGCAAAATGAGCAACTTATAGTGGGATAGAGGGATACAAACGTGAATATCACTCATATATTTGTTTAAAATCATAATTTCTGTAATTTTTACTATATTTTCATTAACATAAATAAAAAATATTCATATAAAAAAAGCCTAATGTTCTTTCTCTTAAAGAAAAAAAAATCAATAATGCAATATTGCAATTCCTCGTCCCTTATTAAGTATTGCTTATATAGAGTAATCTCCAATACTTTTATAAATTTAATATCAAATTGCAATTATACTTCTACAAAATATTTACTTCTATAAAAATAAATGAATATGTGTAGAAACCAACATTTAATCTGGTTGTAACATATGTTTTGTCTTAAAGTAACATGCATTTGCCACAACTATAACATACCTGGGAGCGAAATCACAAGCTGCGTGAATTTTGAAAAAAAATACTCAAATTCAACCCGACCCGATTTAGACCTGCCAAACTCCCGTAGAACGAGCTAGTAGTACTAGGCATATGTAAATTATATTTTTTTCTATTGAAAAAAAAAACTTTTATATTGAAGGGTTACAGGAGATATCAAAAAAAAAAAATTACACAAAAATTTGCACAACTACAGCAAATAATTCTTGAACAAAGCTTCTAAACCACAACAACTCAAGCGTGCTAAAAATACTAACTCCATATCCCCTAGAGCAACAAACTAATTCCAAATGTAAGCTTTGAGATCATCTAATAAATCTCATATTTGTACTGGATTTTGATGAAAGATAATAGTATTTATTTATTTTTCCACAAAAATCAAATTCCACACATCCATTTAGATATCGTCAACAACTTCCCGTTCTCTTTTATTAATCTATGTTTAATTTTTGTTATCCATGTTTTTCTATAATGAAATATCAAATTATTATCTTCAACACGTTAAAAGTGAAATAATAATTCAAAACTTTAAAAAGTATATTTAATATTAAATACTATTGTTAATTTGATTTGGTATTTTCTAACACAATATATATAGTTGATTTTGAAGGTCGTATCCGAAAAGAGAGGATGTGGAATTTTTTTAAAATCAATATTAATAATTGAGTAAATCTCTTGTAAAATTCACATGATCAATTTATATAAATTTATTATAAGAGAAATTATTTTCATGATAGTAGATCCAATTTTCCAATTAAATGTGGTTAATTAATTACTGCAACTATAAATAAAAAATGACTGAGATTTAAAGCTCTTAAGAAGATATTAATGTTGAAGAACATAAATACTTAAAGCAATACATAAAATAAAGAACTGTCAAGTGGGTAAATTTGGGTTTGAATGAGGCAATCTTATATCGCTTCCGTACTCGCATATCCGCACCCGTGCAATATAGATGATTAAATAAACCGATCCGGAAGGAGAATCATGTGCAGAAGAAAAGTTGTTGGATCAAACACACTCGGACAGGTTTGTACAGAAAGGGATGGATGATATGGGTAGAAAATAATTTTTTTTTTTTTTAACAGGATAAGGTCATTTGAAGCAAAATAGATAGAAACTATAAGCTTGAAGTGGGTAAAAATGATAAATTTGCAGAAGTGGGTAAAACAATCTTCTTTTTCCACAGAAATATTATCTTTTGCACAAACTGTATAAATTAAGACATGAATAAATTTAATAAATTCATTGTCCATGAATTAAATACAAATCCGCCCATGGATCGCAGGAATTTTCTAGTATAATCCACGTGATATCATTATAAGTAAGATAAATAAATAGAAAGAACCCTAAAACCCCAAACCCAGTTTATTGTACTGCACATTCATGGCACAAATAATTAGTAAAGGAAAAAAAAAAAGGCATAATATATCATTCATACATTTCTATCGGACAGAAAACACATTATCCATCAAAAGAAGGTCAGACGTACTTAAATGGAAGCAAGAAATGCAAATAGTTAGCAATGTCACCTAACCTTGTTCATGAGATCAATGGTAAATGGCTCTTAATAACTAACCCTATTTATGATAATCATGAGCCGTTTTAATCTTTTGAATTGTCGAGCATAATAGAGTTTTCACCTTGTCCACAGACTCCATTTGCAGTTGTTGTGTTAATGAGTTACTATGGGACACTAATATCTGAAAAGCAACTGTAAGGAGTGAACCACTTGCGCCTCCGACTCGGCCATCGTCTGATACCACAAATCCTGATGGTAGGACTGGTATTTTAGTGGTGTCCTCACCATTAGCAGCTGAAATCATAGCTGGTAACTCTACGGGGGAATAGATCATCATTCCACCTAGAGCATCAATACTACTCTCTTGCAGCAGCAGCAGCTTGCTCTCTTCGGGCACGAATGGCTGCTTTGCATTAAGTATAAAATTCTAAGATTTGAAAACAGAGCAACTCATGCAAGATAAATGTAGACAAAGAAATAAGACACCATAGATCTTTTTATACAAATTATGAACTTTACTAAAAAGTAACAACATTAATTATGAAATTTGATCAATTGAAAGCCATGATATCAAGTAGCTTGAAAATGCACACATGTTGCACGTGAATCAATAACTCACCTCGTAGATATACAGTCCTTTACTTCCTTTAATTAAAATTAATTTTCTTTGTTATTATATAAATATATATATATATATCACATCAAATGAGAAGCTTCAACATTCTTTAAAGAATATACACTAAGCAGAATAGAGGGAGTAACCTGGATAATGGAGATGCAGTTTCCAGGATCCGTCCCAGTTGAGATGCGTGCAACAGAACTCACAGGATTTCCACTGGATAAGACATCCCACTGCATGGCAAATGCACATGGTTTCCCAACCTTATTTAAAATGCTTGAGAGAGAGAGAGAGTGTGTGTGTGATTGGAGTGATGATATGAATTTGGTTAATTATATACCTGAGATCTTTTCTTCTCATCTTGGAAGAAGTTAAAGACATCCTCTTTTGAAAGGGGAAGCCAAAGAGAGGTAGCTGCAACAACAATGGAGCCATCAGGCTGGCCTGGTCCATTACTATTTAGGAGCAACACTTGAACTCCTCTATTTTGCTCAGACAACTGTGGAAAATCGAGTTTATCTGACATGCTCAGCACTTCACAAAAACTCTTCACCATTCTAAGACAAAGAGTCATCAGGTTTCTCTGTCCTTCATGCGAGTCAATAACTGAATGGAGAAAGAAAGTACAGACATTTTTAGCACAAATTACAGGCTTTAAACCAGATGGGAATTTATTTTTAAAAAAAATTAATACCCCCTTCAAGTGGATGTTTAGGCCAGGTAGTTAGCCCCATTGAGAATGCATGTCTCTCGCACATCCTCTGAAGAGTAGTTATCAACATTTTAGCACCATATGCTTGGCAACTGCAGACTAGGTCTCTATACATATGATGAGTCAATGATTTATCATCCACTTGGACATGCTCAATCCACGTCACCTGTCAAGAGAAAGATTCAGTAATTAGACATAGAGATGCATAATAGAAAGGGGTTTCGGATTGAAATCAAAGGCATTAAAAGTACTAAAAAAACATAATAAGACAGCCAAGTGGGCCCCCACAGGTCCTAGGAACAGACCCCTAACAACCACTCAGAAAGTTGATTGTGACTATTTCCTAGTTACATAAGAAAATTGGAAAAATGCAACCCATATCTGAAAGTTTTGGATGCCACCTCGCTACTCATGTGCGACTTATGTGCAATATATGAAACCATGGGTGTGGACTTTTTCTGAATCCCCGAGAGTTACATCATTGAACCATCACTGATGTTAATTTTAAATAAAAGTAGATGTGATGGAGGCATTATGACAAGTTTGGGAATTTTCCATCAAAATGTTTGAAATTGTAAACAAATCTCAGTCTTATATAATACGACCAGTAATTTTCAAATTTTTAATACCACATTTATTTTGTAAATCTCAAAGAATTCGAGTTGTTTTACAGTGAAAGGAGAGTGGATTCACTGATGAAATCCTTGAATCTCACTTATACTCCATTCTCATCATCTTTACGTTGCGAAGGAAATCAGTTGAACCAGCTAAATATAGAACTTACAATTGATTTTCCATTGGGCATGTCTTTGATCATACACCCAGAAGGAAGCTTCCAAGAGCGAGTATGAGCAGCATCTGGGAGATCTTTGATAAAATCATATGATACATCTACCATCACCCAAGTGCTTGGATTAAGCAGTCGGCAATATCGAATGAAGAAGAATTCACGAGGTTCGACAAGAGGTGATAGAAAGTGCCTTTTTTCATACATCTGTACCAACAACAGTCACCAGTCAGATTTGATCCACTTACATTTCTAGACGAACAAGAGAAAAAGAAAAACTAAAGCCATGGATTTTGTGATCCTCACCAAATGCAACAAACCACCAAAGATTCCAGTATCAAGTGCTTCAATGGTCCTTGCTTTTGTGACAATAGTAGGAAACATGTCCTTCCATTTATTCTGTATCATTAATAAAACAGATTTTCACTTGAAATGATCAAGCAAACTGATAGAAAAAAGTAACATGCATAGGAAAATGGAGTCACAAAGCCCTATACCGCATCAAGAAGCATATCAAGCAAATGTATTGCAGTCATTGCAACCTCCCCTGAATCTTTCGATGCTTCAAATCGAGCACTTGCATTTTTAAAATAACTTGACCTAGGGAAAAGCTTATCATAACTATCATGATGTAGCATATATCTCCCATCTGCCGTAGCCTTGACCCAGAGTGGCTCGTTCACATGTAAAAGCTCCACAAGTTCATCCATAGCACTTACGGCTGCCTCAATGATCATAGCTTTGTCTATCTCCGATATTCCAGTTGAGCCATGTGGCGCTACGAGATTCTCTGATTTCTGGGGCATATGTTCGATATCGAGAGATGCAGGTCCCACCTCGTCGTAGAGAAACTCTTTTCCAGTCAATCCTGTAAGGGGCTCAATTCCGGGCAATGGCATAGCTGAACTTCCCATATAATTGGAGAAAAAGTTCATTGCCCTTTGATACTGAAATTTTTTGCTAAAACCATCGTTAAGAAATGTTCCAAGTAAATGTTTGATAAATATGGAGATGCGGATACAAATATATTGCAGCAGACATATAAATCTCATTATTACAAATCACCTCTTAATTCATTATTTATCCATGACTTGATTGTGTAACAATTAACTGTACAATTGGGGGTCTTGATCCCAGAGTAAGATTCTTATTCATATGCTCGTAGTCATTCAGTAAACTCAAATGAAAAAGGCAGTCACTTTATTTTCTTCAAACACAATGTGTTTTCATGTTTAGGATTGGAGGGAATTGCTAAGAAACAATTACCTCTTCTCTCAGTCGTGCATTTTCCATCCTTAATCTCTGTAAATTTTGGTGTTTCTCTTCTTCCCCTCTACAAGGACCATCACATGCTGGGCAAAATACGTTCTTTAGTGCTTCCTGCATTTCAAGATTCTCAAACTGAATTTTTTCATTTTCGGTGCGGAGGGCATTGTTGTCAGCTTTCTCATTCTGGACCTATAAATATTGAGAAGAAGCAACTAGATCACCGTTAATAAAGAGGAATAAATGCTTGATGAGCAATATACATTGCAAAAAATATGTTCTTATCAACCAAAGAGCACCTTTATCTGAGTCCTTTTATTTTGAAACCAGAACTTTATCTGCTTTTGGTCAAGGCCAAGTTCCCTGCTTAGTTCATGCAGTTGGTTCTTATCTGGATGTTGACATTCCTTGTAGAAACTACATGAATAATACATAATTCAGCAAAAAAGGAACCTAACAAATGTGAATGTGGACACGCGCGAGAGCGCGTGTATGGGGGGCGGGGGTGAAGACAGAAAGGAGCATTTAATAATGATATTTATGAAGTAAAGACACAATATGAATTCAACTAAAGATATCTGAGACTTTCAAATAGTCTACAACTTTTGTGAACTGTTTTAATAATATAGAAATAATCATAAATTCACGTTCATACATTTGTTACAATAAAGAAAACATTAATAAAACCTGATTTCTAAGTTTACGCCATAAAAATCCATGTTACAATATATCAAAAAGATAAAGATGTTTCTACAGCATTCATTGTTTCAAATTAGAAACCAAAACCAAAATTAGCAAATATTAAGTCATAGATATTCTTTATGAGAAAACGAAGGTAGAAGCATGTTTGAATTTCAGTATCATGTACAGTGTTATAACTGACATACAATCAAGCTTTAGGAGAACTGGAAAATCAAACAAAAGATGTAAACAGGCCACAGTGAAACAAAATATTTTGATTAAAATGCAGGAGTTTCAAAGTTCAGTAGTACGCTTCTAGTTGTTGGATCTGTTGGGTGGTATGACGATGGTATTGCTTCTTTCCCTTTTGAGAGTTGTCGATTTCTTCTTCACCAGATCCAATTCCACCATGTGATGAATCCATTTGTTTGTGAAAAGGAGATCCTAACTACGTAAATTCAGAATGATCTGCAAAAGAATAATCAGGTGTTAGATATAGCAATTAACCCACGTTTTGGACAGTAATAAAATTAGTAATTAGATAAACAGTATATAGGAAAAAAAAATTGATATATATTGTTGTTTCTATTTAGGTTTGTGTGTGCAGATCTTCATGCATATGTCAAGGGGTTTAGTGTGCCTCTAACACAAACCATGTGGATTACAGTTGTACTAATAGTTCATAGAAGTTGAAAAAAGCACTCAACTGAGTTCAGGAACTTCCAAAACTTCAAACAAGAATTTGGTATGAGATGAAATGTGTTAAAGAACCGATATACAGGAAATGATGCAGATGTGGTTGCCCCAGATTCAGTCTTTCAGTCAACTTTAGCAAGAGTTATAACAACTGGATTTATAGGTTAAAACTGTGAACAAAACAACTACAAACAGCAATGTAAGACAATAAGAAAAAACACTTTGAAGCTGAAATACCAGCCAAAGGTGCAATTGAAATCAATAGCCAAAAGAACACTGTGCTGAGTAAAATGGGCATGTAGAATAAAAAATTTGGGGTATTCCTCTAATACTTATTCGAATTCTACTAATATAGAAGGAATTCAAATGTATAGTAACATTTTTTAAGTTACCTTATAAGGTTGTTTAATTAATTTATGTTTTGAATATGACCATTTATTCACAATCTGTCATCATTTATTGATAATGATTGTTTATTATCTGTCTATGATAGTCAAGGCACACTTATAATTATTGGGGAAAAAAAAATTGCACATTTACATCATAACCAAATTTTATACAGAAGGTGCAACTTTTTTTATCGCTGATTGCTAGTTTATATCTCCAATAAACTAGTTGAAAGTAAATTTCTGAAATAACTATTCTCAAAATGCTTGACCTTAAATTGCTCAGTATATCATTACCTTTAATTTAAAACTAATCATTCGTCTTCTGGAGTATGTGTGCAATTACCACCACGTGTTGTTGCCACTTCAAAACTCCGTTGTTAACTTCTCTATGGGTCACTTAAACCTTGGAAAAGTATACACCTCTTACGGTCTTATGCCTTTTGATTTCATATATGGCAAAGCTTCATTATTTATTTCAAGCACACATATTCATAATCATCATCAAACCCCATTCCTGCTCCTAGCGGTATTGGTTACACATATATTTGTAGTAGCTCCTACTATAGAAAATAATATATGTGAAAATCAATTAGAGAAGGATTAATGCAAGTCCAAAACCAGGAAAGGAAACACAATTTTACTCCATAAATTACATAATCTTCTATGCATGTTATATATAATGTGTTTTAATTCCTTCCTATGATACTACAATATGAGCAAAATTTTCTTATGTTCAAAATTTTTAACAAGTTCACGAGTTTTAACTTTTAACGCAATGCTTAAAAGAACATAAAATTAGTTGTAACTTAAACCTCAAAGTCCAGTGGTGCTTCATCCCCTGCAATACAAGTTCATACTAATACACTCATACATATGGATATGAAATTAAATACAAACTGAAAAACCAAAGCAAAAGTCGTTTTGGTCTAATTTTTAATCTAGATTCTCCGAATATGCACGCAGCACAAGTATTTTGAACACACCACCTGATTGATTTGTCATATCTTCCACATAAGGTGAAGCACTATTGATCAATAGCAAATACAAAGATTATGGAACTTAATCTCTTTCCTTTGCCTGGTCCAACTTCACATACCCGCAACCTAACCACCCAGAATAAAATATATAAACAAATATATCAATATCCATAAGCACATTCTCAATAGCTTTACACTTCAACATGAATTTTGATAACCGATCGGGATTTCAGCTGATGGAAGTGATTTTCTTCAAATAATCATGCAAGCTACTATCGTTGGTTCAGTCTTACGCTAGACTATGGGAAATGTAATCTAATTTAACTAAAACACTAACAATAAGACTTCATTATACGAAAAAAATTGTAAGGATAGTTCTTACAAATTTACAATAGGACACGAGCTGCTGCAACATGGTGGTATCTCCGATGCAGCTTTTACCATTCATTTTCCTTTTCTCTTCCCCGTCTCCTTTCTTCTTTCCCTTTCCCTCTTTCATCCGCGCAAGTCATATTATCAAAAAGAAAAACTCTACTGCGTACGAACAGCGCCTAAAGTATACAAGCTCCGCCACATTATGGCAGCGGGATGAGTATCTGGTAGGTTGTTTCCGGCACAGCACCGTTGGCTCTTGCCATCTCTGTTCCGCCGGTAGGCGGTTTCTTCCTCCTTCTCTCATCTCCGTGGAACCATGAATCACATTGTACTCGTTCAAATGCTTCATGATCTGTTTCTGAAATCAGAATATTGAAATTCAACCAAAATCAAACATTGCTCGGGAAAGAAAAAAAAAAGAGTGAAATCGCAACAAATTTATTGTAGTATAACCTAAATGTTGATTCCCCTAAAAGAAAATATTTTTAATTTTGACATGATTAATTCAGAAGAGGTTTGTTAAAAATTAAAAAAAAAAAAAAAGAGAGAGAGAGAGAGAGAGAGAGAGAAAGAGATGAGTGTTACAGTGTTACTACAGTTGAAATTCGTAAATTATTTCGTTTCAAATTTCACACAACTTTTTATCAAATTAAAATGAGCTAATTGTTGAAATTTACTACAGTTGAAACTTGAAAATTTGACATTATTATTTATAAATATTTATAAAAAATCCCATAATATATCATAAATTCATAATAATCTCCGATTTATCATCAAAAAATGAGAAAGAAACATGGATATTGGAGAAAGGTAGTAACCAGGTGAGTAAGCTCACCTGGCCACCGGGCTCCTCACTTGAGTGAGTGATCCGGTTTCGATTCAACTCCTCATTTCTATGCCAAAACCTTTTCAATACACATTCATCATTGGCTCCTTCATCATATATTTCCACCCTTATGAATACACAATTGCACATAATATGTTCAAATTTTGTATTTATAGTTTGAAACATCAGTGACATGCACCAGAGCAATGCAGAAGCTAATGCGCAGGACCCTCGCTTCTCCCCCTATCTTCACCACCCATTCCCTCTCCCCATCTCCAATTCAAGTTTTCACCACCAGCACAAAAATCCTTTTTTATCTGCGGTAGCACGTGGCCCTATATTGCCAAAATTGTCCACCTCTGTTTTGTTGCCCGTTGACAACGATAGTAGTACCACGGTGCTAAGGGCCTGGGTGGTGTTAAAAGAGAGTAATAGGTATAATATAGACGGTGACTCCTATAAAGTAGCTTGGTATATATAGTACTCTTGCAGTCGATTCAAGTAAGGGCGGTGAATTTCTAGTGGGAGTTATGTGAAAAATGCAAAGAGGGCGGAAGAAAGGAAAGATGGTGGTCCTATCAATTTGGTTTATTGAAGAGCATATTGGTCATTTAATATATTATTTCACATAATTATATATTTCTATCTGCACTCCAAACACACGTAGATGCATATAATCTGGGCCAACCTTCTTTTGCTGGGGGCGTAGAAGAGAAAACAATACATGGATTAGGGTCGGGCCCGGCTAATCTCTTGTTCTCTACAATTTTATCCACTGCATAACTACATCGACACATATACAATATATAAATACAAATAAAATAAAATATGGTATACTCTCTCAGTCTAAACATTATTTTCACAGTTACTATTTATAGACGTCTTAATATTATTGATTAGTGTCAAAATTATTTAAAATTCATATGCTTTATTAGATTAATTTAGTAGGATTTCATATATATTTTATATTAATTTGATTAATTGTATTTAATTTCAAAAAATACAGTGTTTTGTTTTTTTTTATAGGAAAATGAAAATTTTTGGAGCAGATCATGTGACTAAGTATTTTTATGAGTAACCGAGGAAATACACCGAGAGAAGAAAAGCAATTGGGTTCATATTTGTTGACCCAAAATAGCAGCCCATTTTTTGACCAAGACACGGCCCAATGCAGCGGCCCATTTGGCAATTAAAATTGACATCCCATTTGGAAAGAAGAAAAGAAAGGGCAGCAACTTAATTGAATTTAAAAATTGGAAGCAGCATACAGCCCATTGGCTTTGATTAGGAAAAGAAGGGCAATAGCTTCGGAAAAAGAGAAAAAAAAAAAAAAACAGAGGATAGCGCACAGCAGCTGCTTCGATTTTTTTTTTTCCTGCACTTGAAAGAAGAAACTGTAGTGCCTTTTGCCGGTCTCAAACAGAATCCGTAAGACATGTGCTTTTCGAATGCTCTTTTTCGTACAAATTTTGGATGGAATGTGTCAAGTGGTTGGGTATTCATTCGTTCCTCCCATCGGATCCGATTAGGAGTCTACTCCTGTTTAGTAGCTTCCTAAAAGGAAAGGATGGTAAGACCCTGATGGTTTGTGTGTGGGTATGCGCGATTTGGGTCTTGTGGAAATACAGAAACTCAATCATCTTTAGGAACGAGAGTGTGCAAGTGGATGTGTTTTTGGAGGAATTGAAGAATAGAGTATGGAGTTGGTACTCAAGTAAATCTGATAGAAATTTAATTGCTACCTACATAGATTGGGAGAAAAACCCAAGAGTTATGATTAGGAAGAGTTGATAATATTGTAGCTTCAAATCAGTTGTGTTCTTGGTGAGATTAAAATCTTTGAATTATTGTATATTTGTTCTCTTGAAGGGTACTCTTTATACCCTTATTAAGTGGAATAAAAGTTATTTTTCTGACAAAAAAAAAAAAGGAAATGGGGAGAGTATTTTTGGATTTTAAGGATTCAAGAAAATTTAATTTCAATATGTTTTTTAGATTTTTTTTTTGGTATTTCAATTAGTAATTTATTAGTTTATTTTCCTTTATTTTGCAAAATTTAGGGTTTAAGTTGATGTGCTAGTACTCTTAGTAATTTTAGGTGTTTGAGATGATTATGAATTTTGAATTTATTTTTTAATATAATTAATTCTAGTTTAATTTCTTGATTGTTGTTGATTGTATTGATGAATTTTATTGTGCTTTAGTTAATTTTTTTGTCTAATTTATTTATGAATGGAATATGCTTGCGATATTACTAGAGTTGGGTGAGCTAAAGAATTACATGATAGTGATTTGAGAATTAATTAGGTGCTTTAATTGTACTTTTTATGCATTCGAGATAAAGTAATTGGTAGTAGCACCCCCATCACTAAACACTTGAGCTCGAATTTGGGTAGCGAAAGTGGAGGATTAGGAGGACGCTTTAGTATTGGGTTTGAGAATACCTTAGTGCGAGGCTATATTACCCGAAGAGGAAGAATTGTTCTTCATAGTTTTTTACTCTATTGTGCTTATTGTTGGCCTTGAGTAATTAGTCCTTTTACACAATTGAGAAATTAATTAGAATAATTTAATTAATTTATTTGCTTGATTTTTGTAATTTGATCATCACCTTAATTTACGTTCCTCTCTCCTTGACCCTACTTAATCGGGTGCCCATTATAGTTTTTTTATTTAATTGCTTTATTTTGTGCTTTTTGTTCTCTTCTTTTTCTTGCTTTACCGGTTTAGCAAGTACAATATCATGTCGGCACATAGCACTAGGATTACATCGAACTTTTAAATCTTGTGGTTCGATACTACTTGGTCGTTATGCTCGATATTCTACTACGGCGATCCCGTGCACTTGCGGGGGAGTAACATGAAATGTTTATTTTGCTACAAAAATCCGACCAAGTTAATTATCTTTACAATAGAAAAATAAAGAACAAGTCTCTTGTGCAACAAGTACATTTTAAAAAGTTACACAAAATACTAATGAGAAAGTCACACATTTTATTACTGCAAGTGTATTTTTAAAAATTCAATTTTCAGTAATAACACGAGTTATTTTTCAATAATAAATGATATTATTTTTAAAAATATATTTAAGTTGCACGGCGCACCTGATGCATACAAGTTTAAGATTTATTATATATATATAATATTAATTCGGTTTGAATTTTGATTAATAGAATTTTTATGCTATATAACTGAATTGAACAGAATACTTAATTTAAAAAAAAATTGCTAAGCGAAACCAAACTGGATATTACAATAACCAAACTGAATTTATATTTCAATACAATTTCCAATTAATAACCGAATTGTGCACACAATACTTAGGATTCCAGTACTCCTCTAATTTAAAAAGTCCGAGTAATATAATTCCAAACACATTATAATTTTAATTACCATTTATTATCTTTTAAAGGTTTCAATCAAATACCCTTTGATTTTTCTTCTTTTCAAAGAGCCATGTATTAATATTTTCACTATATACTTTGTCGTAATAATTTTCTCTTACTTTGACGAAAAATTCAAAATTTCCAACTATTTTTTTAGAATTTGAGACACAAATCGATAAGGGCGCATTGAAAATATCCGAAATCCAAATATCAGCAATACAACACGAAATAAATTGACAGACGCAATTCGATAAGGGCACATTAAATAAAGGGCTTGTTTGCAAATACCGACATTTTTTTATTTGAAAAGTTGGGTCTCACCAACTTTGAGGAAAAATAATTTTACATTTTTTAAATGAATTTGCAAACAAACCCAAAAACAATGATGAAATTATACAGACCGGAAGGGTATTTTAGTAAATTAGATGCAAATTAAAAAAGGCAAATAAATTGTTAGAATTGCATTATTTAAGCAGGGTTTTCACTTCTTGAGACTTGTCCTTCGAACCAAAAGCCCTCAAGCACCACTTCACCTACTTCCGTTCTCATCTTCTCTTTTCAGCATTTCTTCAAACAGTTGGTAGGTGGAGATTTGTCTTTTGAATTCGCATCGAATTCAAGAGTCTCTGTTCCGTTTCATACTGGTGAAGAAAGGGAAGAGTAACAAAAATGGCATTCGATAAGATCAAGGTGGCCAACCCCATCGTCGAGATGGACGGTTAGAATCAGATCTCTATTTTTTTTCTTCTTCTGATCCGTTTATGGAGTATGTTTTCTGTTGAATTTGTGATTTATTGGTATGCGGTTTATTGATTTCTACTTGCTGCTGTTGTTTGTATATGCTTGTGTATGTGCGTGTTTGTGAGTGGTCAACTGACTTGCGGGTCAGATCACGTTTGTCTTCAGTGTTGGCTTCTGAGTTGATATCTGATTTGAAGGAGAAAGTAAAATTCGTGATGATCGCAACTTCGTGGCTATGATATGTGTTTCTTTCTTATTTTCTAGTTGAAGCTCGGGACCTATGTTCTTTATGGCTAGATATTCTTACTGAGTTATTGATCTATTCTTTGGATAAATAATTTGAGGTCCAGTTTGGGTTTGACTTCGTTGTTGAATGTTTGAAGCGAACTTCGAACAATATGATTCCACTTTTTGATCTTTCAATATGCTTATACAATCATGTGAATTGATGGAATCCACTGTTTTCAGGAGATGAGATGACAAGGGTCATTTGGAAATTCATCAAAGACAAGGTAGTAAAATAACTTTTCACCATTATTTTCAATATTGGTTTTGTACTCTTCATGTGAAGCTAAAACTCTGTTTTCTGGTGCATAATCGCTTCTCTACCTTTATTCTAGTTGATCTTGCCTTTCTTGGACTTGGATATTAAGTACTATGACCTTGGTCTACCCCACCGGGATGCTACAGATGATAAAGTTACTGTTGAGAGTGCAGAAGCTACTCTCAAGTAAGTGATCTCTGTGATTTATTTTCCCTTCGGAGTGAAGATGCTGCATTGTCTTGTTCAAACGTTGGGCAGCTATTCTTATTTTATTTATTTTTTCTATGTTTGAACTTGCAGGTATAATGTGGCAATTAAGTGTGCAACGATCACTCCAGGTAAGCAGGCTCGAGATCGTTTATTGTCTTTGTTATGGATCTAATTTTGTTAATCATAGAATAGAGTTTTAAGCTATGAAGTACAATATTTGCAGATGAAGCTCGTGTAAAGGAGTTCGGCTTGAAGAGTATGTGGAGGAGTCCCAATGGTACAATTAGGAATATTTTGAATGGTGAGTTGCTGGCAATTTGTTTTCTTGTAAGCGATCAATGTTTTCTTTTTTCTTTTTTTTGGTTGGAATTTCCAATCAATCTGGCCTACTATAATTCATTTTACATGGCAGGAACTGTCTTTAGAGAACCAATTATGTGCAAAAATGTTCCTCGACTTGTCCCAGGTATAAGTTTATAAATGTCATCTCAAATTTGTTCTGGCCATTTTTGTACTATATTATTCAAGTTGTGCTATTTTATCTGTGGCTACATTCAGGATGGACAAAACCTATTTGCATCGGGAGGCATGCTTTCGGTGATCAATACCGAGCAACAGATACAGTAATTAAAGGAGCTGGGAAGCTGAAATTGGTGTTTGGTATGGTTTTGTGTTTTCTATATTAAATTATCTCAAATTTATTTACTTACTGACATAAACATTCAACATTTCCTTGTGTCTGTCTTTAGTTATTTTCTCATTTTTCTCAGAAGTTGTTGATTGAATGATGCTTTATATGCAGTGCCCGAAGGGTCGGATGAGAAGACTGAACTCGAGGTCTACGATTTCACTGGTGAAGGGGGAGTTGCTTTGTCGATGTACAACACTGACGAGGTTTGCTTTGCCAAACATTTGATGAAATCTTGCACTAAATCAATTCTGTTATTCATGACTGACTTGTCCTTTTGGGTTGCAACTTTGATAGTCAATTCGTTCTTTTGCTGAGGCTTCAATGACCACTGCCTATCTGAAGAAGTGGCCATTGTATCTTAGCACAAAGAATACTATTCTCAAGAAGTATGATGGCAGGTAAACAGCTACCTTGCTTAAGAACGCAATATATGCCTGTTACTTATGTCCCTCTGCTCGTGTGCAGTTCTGCTGCAATTTCTCGGCGCAATTGCCTCTTCTTTCTAGCTTTTCCAAACTAGAAGCTTGTGATATATTTATTTTTTCATCTTATGTTGCCAGTGTTTTTTATCTTGGCACCTCTTCATTTCTGTAATCACTATTTTCTATCTTAAATAAAGATTCAAGGACATATTTCAAGAAGTTTATGAAGCTAATTGGAAATCAAAGTTCGATGAAGCAGGAATATGGTGAGTTTCTCAGTTTAATGTTGAATGTACATGGATTGATCAGTAACTAATGTAACAAATGTAACACTATACATTTAGGTACGAGCACCGTCTCATTGACGATATGGTTGCATATGCTCTTAAGAGTGAAGGAGGTTATGTATGGGCTTGCAAGAACTATGATGGAGATGTGCAGAGTGACTTCTTGGCACAAGGTACGGGAATTTGTCTCTACATAAATCCTTAATCTGCTTCAGTTCTCAAGATTTTAATTTTTTCTCTTACTTTACTTTGTCATTTCAACTTAATTTTCTATTTACATTCTCACAGGGTTTGGATCTCTTGGGCTGATGACCTCAGTCTTGGTATGTTTGGTTCTTCTGTATATGCCATCTAATTCTTAATTGTCTACAGTTTCATTCCCATCATTTGTGATTAGTGTTATGTTCTCCTAGACTTTTCTAGTTCTGAACTTCTAAAATAACATCTCTATTAGTCTACAGCATCAATCACAGAACGCCATATTTGTATGCTTTGTTATTAATGTTTCTGACAGGAAATTGGTTTGGGTTCATTTTAGGTGTGCCCTGATGGCAAGACAATTGAGGCTGAAGCAGCCCATGGAACTGTCACTCGCCACTACAGGGTTCACCAAAAAGGTGGTGAAACCAGTACAAATAGCATTGCCTCGATCTTTGCTTGGACTCGTGGGCTTGCACACAGGTAATTGAAATGATTTTTTTATCTAGTTATTCTGCTTTAATACCTTACTCTATTTAAGTTTCTTGTTAGATATCACGTAGGAAATGATAACAAATAATAACAAAAGCAAAAATTTCAGGGCAAAGTTGGATGACAATGCTAAACTCTTGGATTTCACTGAGAAATTAGAAGCAGCTTGTATTGGTGTTGTTGAATCTGGAAAGATGACCAAAGATCTTTCCCTCATTATCCATGGATCCAAGTAACATACCTTGCTTATAAAACCTTGTGCCCCGACTTTAAACTCATAAATGTCTTCTCATTATATGCCAATCATATTTCAATTCAAAATGTTATAGGTTGACAAGAGACCAATATCTCAACACTGAGGAGTTCATTGATGCGGTTGCTGAGGAGCTTAAAGCAAAACTTTCAGCCTAAGACAATTGTACGTAAATACTTGCTGAAGTTTTGATATTTTAACCCATCAATTTGCCAACTATTCATTCTTCTTTGGTCCATGCATGCTTATAGGTCAGGATTGAGTCGAGATATATTTCTTGGTGATATTCATAATCAACCTGGATGCGGACTTGTGGACATGGTTTTGGGTTATATGCTGGTGGGAAGTTTTTCTGTTAAAGTTGCTACTCGAATAATTTATCCTCCTTTTTAATGTGCTTTTCTTCCTGCATTTACGTTTATCTATTGCTCAATTGAACTATATGTATTACAAACATTCGAACAAGTCATCAATAGAAGAAATTGGAGCATTTCCTAAACTAGTTAATACATATATTTGAAATATCTTTGCCTATTTCTCTTTCTTGCCAGTTTGCTAGCAATTTTACGCGGAACCTAGTGTTGTTAAACTGATTCTTAATGTCAGATCGTTCTCTGTTTTTTATTTTGTGATCTGTACTGTGTTGGAACTATTTGTGGTCCATCCTGCATTTATCTCTTTGGAGCATTTCTGATCCATATACAAGATTTTTTGACATTGACTAATTTTATTATATTCATGGATTTAGTGGATTTGATCTTTGAGTTAAGATGTAGGACACCAGTAGATGGTCCCTTGTGAGACCTAAGTGCGCACGTTCTGTAGGCCACGCTTTACTTGAACAGCCCGTCTTTATAGGTTAACCAATGGTCAAGGAACTTAGGCGGCCTTTGGTATGATTGTAAGGAATAGAAATGTTATAGGAAAGAAAAGGGTATGAAATGAAAGTCATAGTTTTCAAATAGCTGAATTATGGTAGATCCTTTAGGGTATGTTTGTTTTGGGACTAGCACGGATGGACATAGGACTTTGCGATCACGCTCTACACAAGTTTGGGATGTAACATCCGGATTTTACATCCTAAATTCAATCTACACCTAAAAATACCTATTATTACTCTTTTCAACACAACGTTCATAAAATATCTATTATACCTATTATTATACATATAAAATTAATCATTATCACACTTTGATTTGAAATAAAGTAACATTCTACCCTACTAAAATCCCAAAACAAACACACTTTTACTATTTATCAAGATTTTCACATCTTAAGATTTTAAAGTCATGACTACGACTCCTTAAATTCCAAAACAAACTTATCCTTAGTTTTTTAGAATCAACGTCATAGTAGAGTCATTTCAAATACACACTATGACTTTAATTGTCATAACTCACATTTAAAAGTTGTCAACCAAACACCCCTTTAGATATTTTACATTCTACTCTCGATATATGTAGTAATTTGTTGTCTATACGCACAACTACTAGAGTTGTTATACGATAAAAATAAAAATATCACAAATTCTCTCCTAAAATAAAAATAAAAATATCATCAATTCATTAGTATAAGTGATTTGAGAATTAGAGTTGTATTATTATGTAAACTATAATAAAAAAAATATATGATATTATTATTTTTTAAATAAAGTAATTTCATTTGATTATTTTTTAGTTTTATAATTATCTTTCTCAATTAATTTTTAATGTCACAATTAATTTTTTTTTCATGTCTTTTCAAAATTAGAACACATCAATAATAATATAACCATAATAAAGATAAATATTTATTTAACATATATAAAATTAAAGAAAAAATGTGAAATTTTATTTTCATTATTATTGAAAAATTTTAAACAGTCCTTAAAAGTTGGGTTTTTTGTTAAATTGAGCTTTGAGGTGTTTAGTTGGATTGAATTTGGAGGCACGCTCTTAACTTGTGAATGAACTTGATATAATTAAATAAGTATTCGCTGATCCAAACTCTGTAAGGATGCTATCTTTCTTTTCTTTTTTTAAATATTTATTTTTTCACTTACCAGAATGCACCAAAGTGGTACATCCAATATGAAAAAATTATAGCTGACTACCTGTTTCTGGCACATCCATTAGGATGCATTTTTAGTTTGGCTTTTCGATGGTTACTTTTAATGTCAGCGATGTCAAATAGGCTTTACGCAATCAAATTTAAATCAGTTGATATTGCACGATAGGAGTATTTACCTAACTTTAGTTACAATACACACATGACAACAATAAGCTCTTTTAGTACCCACAAGAATTCTTAATCATCTCTTAGCAAAGCAAACGTCTCCGCTCAACCTATCAATGAATCCGAAATTCTTACCTTTCCATTAACTGCTGCGTGCAGTCAAGAAGTTTTGAACAATTTTTACCTTTTATTATCTCCAGTTTCACCAACACGGTTATTCTTTAGGGGAAAAAAGATGCAAGTCCAATAATTTATCAGAGGTGTAAACTCAGTACATGATCTCTTGCGGATGACATTATTTGCCTCAGTTTTGTAGCCAGTGAGATTCTCATTTCATTCATGTAACCAGCAAACTCCATAATTTCTGCAGTTGAATCTGTAATAAGTTACTCTTCATCACTAAGGTAAAACTATTGATGTAATTTTTTTTCTTACCAAGAAGTAACCTCAGTTGAATGTATTTGATGCTCGTCTTAAGTCTGGACACAACATACACTGCAGAATCTGAAAGTCGTAACAAATTCTGCGTAAGTCACTATACAACAATTCATGCTCACTCATGTATTTCCAAATTGTGTAACCTGCATCACAGGGATTGAACCAAAACTGGTAGGGAAATTTAAGCTTCAATTTATGATGCATTTATTTTAGTTTTTTGAAATTGCAATTCAAAGCGAAATGCTTGGCCCCTTCCCCCCAACACTGCCCAAAACAACGTGATGATGACAACGAAGTGATATGTAATAATGAATAAATAAGACAATCATCATTGAAGATGTATAATTAAGTGAGCACAGTGCTCTCTTATTCCACATACAACGTAAATACGTAAACCGGATTTGTTATGGAAAAATAATATTTGGCACATGTTTTACCTGATCCAGAACTTGCCTCAGAAGAGAGACCGCGCAAGGCACATCTAGCATAAGTCAGTAGTCGGAGTCGTTGGGAAGCACCCAACTTGCTGATCAAAGACTTCAATAGCCCACTGCATGATATACAAGGGAATAGAAAGTAACAATTTAAATATCCTTCAATTTATAGTAATGAATCGAAGTTGTGTAATACAATTCTTACTCAGTGCGTAGTATGGTGAGAAAATCAGGGGGCAATGACTCCATGAAGGAAGATATGTCTTCCATTTTCAAGGATTTAAGTTCCTCCTTCAGATGTCTTTTCTCTTCAAGTGACATTGCTTTCCCAAGGCCCGCTTTACTATTAAAATTTTCAGATAAAATCAGCATTACTACAACATACAAAATTAACAATAGCCATGCTGACTTGACAAGTACTGAACCTAAAGCTGAAAAAGTTAACAAAAACAAGAGCCAATAATGTCGACCACTTATTCAACATTGACAATCTGTTGTTGATCTAGCAAATCAAAGGTTTTTCTCTCCATGTAAATGTGATTGAATAAGTTACCAACAAACAAATGGAGAAGATAAGTGACCAAAAATAAAAGGTGGTTGAGAAAGCCAGGAAAAGTTCAACTTAATTGGTACAGAATAAAAGTATTTAGACCTGTAAGGCAATTTTAATATACAAAAGTAAAATCAGAAATTGCTACTAAGAAATTAGAAGTAGAATTCTCATCTATAACTGAAAACATCCAAACATGAACAAAAGCCAAGGAAAATACCTGTTTATGGTTCTTCCAGTAAATATGACAGGAAAATATATAGCATACTTCCCAACACCAAAGGTTTCACCCAGCTGCTGTATTTTGGGTGAATCAAGTCTAATTAAAGCCTCCCAGAGTTGGCAATAATTTTTTCTGAAATCTTCAGACAGCTGTTTATAGATCCCATGATCCAGAATGACTACATTTGTGTAGGTTATGCAAATCAGAATTCAATTTCATAATCAATAAAGATATGACATGATACTTTTCCTATTGAAAGAGAAATTTAAGTACCAGATGCTTTCTCATACCTAATGAAAAGCCATTGGGCCCCTGCGGAGAAACTAATATGTTCCCAGGATGTGGATCTCCATGCAGGAAACCATGGACAAATATCATCTCTGCAAACACATCTACTAGTGTTTTTGCAACCTAAATTGAGACAAGAAGAGAAGCATTATAGAGGAATGAGAGTCAACGATGAACTGAAGATATCAGCTTTAGAAAATTCTCAGCTATTTAGGAGTTACAGTTGTACCATGTAGTCTGAAATCAAAGAAAAGAACCGTGCATGAAACTCAAATTTCTATTTTTAAATCTAACCTATCTTCTATTTAGGAATAACAATCGATCCATGTAGCCTGATTACGGGAAAAGAAAATTATTATTGGTGCAACAATCAAACCTCAAATGGACTGATTCCCATTTGCTTCAAAAACTCCAAGTCATCAACCTGTAAGCCAAGGAAGCTCCTATCAGAAGAGGGGTCAGTAGAAAATCAATTGCAAATGAGACAGTTACATGAAAAATATAAAATTACATACAAAGCAAAATTCCCTGCTACTAGTCAAAGAAAACAAGTTACAATAACTAGTGTGGTTACTGCTTTCTAACAATCAGAAACCTTTACCCAACTGCTTCCTTCAGACTTGGCAGTAATCTTGACAATTCCCTCTACTGGGTAAAATGTTTGATGCAGAGATAATTCAAGAAATTAAGACAGATCTTTCTTAGTCATTTTAAGCATGCCAACTGTCAATTTTTTTAAAAACTTAAACCTAAATTACCTAAGCTGTTGACATCTTTTTTGCACAAACCCAATCATAATATTAGATTCATAAACATAAACATCCATTATTACATGCTAACATATCAATGACAGAATACATTTATATATTTCCAATAGTTAACGTCACAAAGAAGTGCCGCTTCTCAGCTACAAACCAAAAAAACCAAGTATTCCTCCGATCATATGTTACCTGATCTAGACCTTTTATGATCGAACTTATCACTTGATCGAGATATCAGATTTCTATCTCCATTTTTTCAGAGTTAGATGTTGATATATGGACAAACTTCATTCAGAAACTACAACTAGTACACTTTTCTGATTTATACAAACATCTTCAAATCAGTCTAGCACCACTTTCGTTATAATGACCAAAGAGGTGTTTTATCACTATTATATATAGAGAAACCATTGTAGAAAGGGAGACATTCAAATTCCCAACTGGTTGTGGTCATAGATGGCTGATGTTTGTGGAAGTCCATAGAAAGTACTTGCTCATTAGTATGATTATACAATGTAGGCTTTTAATTTCAATCAATTATATCATTAAATCAATGATGACAAACTTTGGGTGTCTCAAACAAGCATAAGTCAAACAACCAACAGCTCTCCATCAGATATGAAGTCTCCCACAGAGAAAGATGGTCTAACTGTGATTAGGGAATTGGGCAATCGATAAGTACAGATCAACCATGGAGGTAAGAAGATTTTGCAAGTCTTTTATGTAATTGAGAAAAAATATTTAAACAATTAGTCTGCAATATTAGACTGTGACGCAAGCTGAATAAGCATAGCCCACAGTTTCTTCATGCATGTAACTGTTAGTTATACCTTCTTTCCTTCACAAAACTGCATTGTCAAAACCTGCCTGCTTGTGAAATCCTGGCAATGTGGCCATGATAGTGAGCTTAATATTTGACAAAAAATTTCAACATTGACATATTGCTTCTCTTAAAAGCTGATGGATAAGTAGCATACCCAATAGACACTTGGAATCTTCACCATCCTGTTCTTCTTAAAATTATTTGCCGCTCTTTCTGAGTTTTTAGCCTCTTGAATGAAATCTATGGAGCATAAGAATTGATTCCAGTGTCAACCAAGTATATTAACAAATTCTTAGATAGCAACTTATGATGCATTTTTTCATACTTGTTCCTTCCAAGGAGAATAGTGCATGTACATACAGGGGCAAATACAGTATACACACAAAAAAAAGGTCAAAACTACAAGAACTTGATTTCATTAATAAAATCTCAAGATATTTGAGAGGATAATGCCCTAAGGGCCCTAACTTGGTGATGAACGAGTTTGGATATATTTTAACAAATCTAAAACCTTAAGCTATTCAAGAGGAGTAACAGTTTATCACAATATCTTCAATACAATAAACAAAAAGTTGTTAAATGTTTATAGTTTTAAATATAACATGATATAATATACAAACCTGCAAATTAAAGAACTTGAAAAATAATTCAAGAAACATTAATCCTAATGCATTACAATTGATGGAAAACATTGGAATATGCTCACCAAGTTCACAAGCAATAGACTTTGTAAATTCTGATACCATCCACTCAAACCTGTATTCCGGAAAAAACTGGAAATAAGCAGCAGTTAACATTCTAGAATATGAAACCACATGGGTAAAAGATCAGCAGAAGTTTTGGTTGAATTTCAATCCAATATCTATGCTTACAGATTACTAGGCAGAATAAATGTGAAACAGAAATAGAAGATTTTGTCTCTATAACCTTGCTCTGTCTCTCTCACACACACACACGCCAAAGTAAAAGATCACAAAGAATCTAGAAGCTATGTTAAGCCTCTAGAATAGCCCCAAAGTTAAGATAGCACTCCACATTTCTCCTCTTACCAGTTTCAACTCTTGACCTATAAATCTTTTACAAGTCAAATGTCTACATGTTTCTTTCCTGCACATATTAGACTAACATAATGAGCTTGTAAATACATTGACAGTCCACAACTACGTTTAATTGTTAACACTGTGGATGATTTGCAACAGTTGAATTAGGTATAAGTGACGAACATAATTCATTACATCAAAGTTAATTAGGTGACTAGTTTTGGTTTCACAGACCTCATTTGACAAAAGAAACATTCAATCCATTGAATGATTAGTAAGGTCATTTACTAAATAAATTGAAAAGATCATTTAAAAGAGGCTTGAATCACTAAGATAATGTAATTTTGAAGAACTATGATCATCAGTGAGGATGTGTTAGGCACTCTATTGCAGTAGTGCCTTCATTAGCTGTAGTCCTGTTGGTGATTAAACTATATATGTATAAGGAATAAGAAAAAACAAAACTTGTAGTGATCACTGGTGATGGTGGGTCTTCATAAGAAAAGTGCACCTCCTTTTGATTATTTTTCTGTATCTATTTGGAAGGTTCATATATCAAATAACAGAAACCCAGGCCCATGTAAGTTGCATCATAAGTGGAGAAAGTGGGGAGGGAAAAATTGGAGTACTCATGTTGAAGTGAAATTTTACTTTTGCAAAATGACAATTCACAAATCACAATATGTAGCAAATGTGCTTCGCAGGCATGCTTTTCTTGAATAGTTACATACTAGACCTTTTGACAAAAACTAGAGTGTCACCAGGCCTATTGATATTTTAGGCCAATAACACATTAGTATCTTACCAATGCAACTGCTCTGGAGAGGAATGCCATGGTTGCAAGGTCAAACTTCATTTGATACTCTAATCCTGGATATTGGATCTGTGGTTAAGGTATCAGAATAAATGTTAACCATGTGCCCTCATCCACCATTGTACCAAGCACTAAAATAATTACAAGTTAGCAATATAAAGGGGTAATAGATTGGTTTGATGGTCAAGTACGCAAAGTCAGTTGGTTCTCGTATGGTTCATTCGTTTAACAAAGCCAATTCAAACCACTACATTGAGATTTAGGAACACAAGTCATACAATATCATCGTTAGCTCAGAGAAAGGGGATAAGCTTATTGAATAAGAATCTATCTGCTCTGAAGAATGGATTTGACAACTGTGATCACATTTTTAAGGTGTTCCTGATATAAATATTTATTTTAGAAAGAGCACCCACCCAGGTCACTTTCATTAACTGTAAAATCATCAATCTAGTAATAAGATAATGTATGTCAGATCATCCAAAGGAAAGATATCACAGACTTCTGCTAAATTGAAGTACCTGCTGAACTTCCCTCCCCCCCCCCCCCAAACCACCACCACCAGCCATCCACCAAAAGTAAGTCGGTTTAAATAAGATGTAAAGCTAAGGAAACTGTATCATGTCCAAAATTCCTCATTTTGCAAACTAATCTGTCAATCAATTGTTGGACATAATTATAGTTATAGTTCCAAAGATTAACCTTGACTGCCACTTCCTGATGATCCTTCAAAACGGCATGGTGTACTTGAGCAATAGAAGCAGCAGCAACAGGTTGCTCATCAAATGAGAGAAATCTGAGATTCCACAACTCAATGAGTCATTTGGTCCTCATACAATATATTTAAGGGAAAGCATTCTAGGAATTAAATAAAAATGGAATAAGTCATTAAATTGGAAAAGTAACTGTTTCCTGACACTTCTAGCACTTAGTCATTTGGAACTTGATATCAAAACACTAACCTCCACATGCGTTCTGCTGAAACTAGAATCCTACAGTGGGATTTAAAGGAACAAGGAATAGTGAAACTAAGCTGAAATAAGTCATCTTACTGTTCCATTTATTAGGAAAACTAAAATTCTTTAAGGCCGCTACAATGAACCACTACTTTAGCGAGAGTTTATTTAGGGTTGTTTGGTTGGAAACTTTTGTAGGTGAGTAATGGTAATCAAAGTCATAGTGTGTGTTTGGAATGACTCTACTATGACTTTGATTCCCAAAAACTAAGGAATCAACCATAGTTGAGCTATATTAGAATGACTTTCATTCCATACCCTTTCCATTCCTATACCCTTTCCATTCCTTACAATTATACCAAACGGCCCCTTAATGATTAGCCTATTGCAAACTTACATGTCGGACAAATCCCTCCCCAGACTCTTGACTATTACTTCTTTGGCAGCTTCAAAATTACAAGGAACTGCCTATAGCATCATTAAGAACGCATTAGCATATAATTTAACAAAAACAGTAAACACCAAAAGGTTTTCATTAAAACTAAAAGTAACTTCCAAAAAAAAGAACCTTATCCTGCAGAGATGAGAGTGTTGATGAGTATTCGCTTGGAACTTGGCGGACTGCTGCAACAAACTGTCCAGCTTTGACATAGAAACCTCTGTTGGCATCACACAATTTTAGGATCCTCCTTGCTGACCGCAGATGAATCTTAAAAGGCCAGAAAACATCATTCGAGGAAGAGGATAAGTCTGACGAATTCTTTTTTAAATACACGGATTCACTCTTATAATTATTTCGCAAACTACTAATACACATCAACTCTTCCAACATCAATTTGTAAGAGCTCATCTCAGACAACATCAATAACTAGGGATAGGTAACATTGGAGATATGATACTCAACCACATTAGAAAGAAAAATGCGGCCGCATATATAGCTCTTCAATGAACTTCCTTAACATACAGGCGCCTATATCAATATTCCTTGGACAATAACATACCGCGCGGCGCAAATCACATGTATGCTTAAACCACATAATGAAACAGAAAAATAAAACAGAAATAGGTCACACTGAAATCCAAAAATACACACACACAAAAGGACGAAATGAACTTTCCAAACCTCGGATAATGTGCGCCCGTACTCATCGGAACCGGAGGGTAAACCGTGCAGTGAGTATTTGTAATCAACCACGCAAGAAGTGATCTGCAAAATTGAAGATATGGCCGGAGAAAAAGAATGGCGAACAGCTTTGAACAGAGTAAAAGATGTCGTATGGGCACTCACGGCGAAGAGGGCGCGGGAGGAGCGGACGACGCCGTTTAAAAAGCTATGAGGGAAGTCGTTTACGTTTGTGGAGTTGTAAGAGTGGTAGGTGAATGCTGCGAAGCCGGAGGCGGTGAGCAAATAGACGGAGGTTTTGGCGCCAAACTTGAGAGCTCCATGTCTGCGCATGATTCTTCAAGCAAGAAGACGGTGTTGCGGGAAACTCGGGATTCACTTAGTTAAAGACTGAAATAGGAACGGAGGTGGCATGAGGGAATCGGATATCTCCATTTGTAATTTTAGAATAATCGATTTTGTTTTGGAAAATACTGAAAATAAATATATAATAATTAAAGATAATAAAATTTAATTTTTAATATTAAATAGAATAATTATTACTCATTTAATTGTCCTCTTATAAATTATAATTACTATTATCAATCACTCCTATATTTCATTTTTTTTAATTAGAAAACAATACTACAAAATATAGATCAGACTAAACCTAAAGCATTACCAGATGAATTCGGGAATGAAAACGAATTTGTATCTAGAGCTGGCAAGCGGCCGGTTCAGCCCAGCTCATCGGGCCAAATCATATTCATGGGTCGGTTCATTTTCTGATCGGACCTATAAAAATCGTGCTCAGTTCAACCCAAATGTTAATTGGGCGAAGACATATTCACAGGCCGGACCGACCCCATTTTTCAATCGAGCCTGTAAAAATTGAGTCCAGTCCAGTCTAAATATCGGGTAGGCCTATGGTCCGAACCGAAATTGCCAGCTCTATTTGTAACTGATACTTTCTTGAGAAAACTTCTTGATCATCTGAATTGAAGAATAAGAGTAGAGTATTAGTGTAGAACATAAAATACTACTGCCTCTATATATTCTACTATACAACTCAAGTGTATTTTTAAAAATCATCTCCGTTTTAATGAAAAGTTACTACTATTATAATGAACTAGTATTTTTACCCGAGCGATGCTCGGCTTTACATAAGATAAACATTCTTATTAAATTAGACATATTTATTATATTCTTTCCATCTCCTGATTATTTGTTTGTTTTATTCGTCCGTTCTAAAATTATTTTGTACACTTCAAATAAATATTAATTTGTGTGCATATTCATAAATATATACAAATATATATTATTATTTTATTAAAAAAAACTTAAAATATGTGCCTAATAATGTTGTACAAAATGAGTATGTCATATGAATAGGGGTGGCATATCGTACCGTACCGTATCGCCCATACCGTATACCGTACCAAAATTTTCGGTATGCATTTTTGCATACCGATACCGTACCGAATTTTTCGGTATACCGAAATTTCGGTATACCAAAAATGCATACCGCATACCGTACCGAAAATTTCGGTATACCGTATCATACCAATATTTCGATATATACCGAAATACCGGTCCATACCGAAATACCGACTATGTCGGTATACCGCCCATACCGGTATATACCGTCATACCGGTCCATACCGAAATAATTTAAGTATAATTTTAATTAAATAAAATTAAATTTAATATTAAATTTTAATATTAAATTATCAAAATGGTATATACCGGTATATCGAGATACCGAAATATTTTTGGTATACCGAAAATAATCGGTATACCGGAATATTTCGGTATACCGTTTTATACCGAAAATATTTCGGTATATACCGGTATACCAAAAATTTTAAAATTCTATACCGATACCGTACCGAAAATATCGGTATGGTATCATACCGTACCAAAATTTTCGGTATACCAAAATTTTCGATAAATTCGGTATTTTTCGGTATGGTAAATACGGTATATCGGTATTTTCGGTATTTGCTCCACCCCTACATATGAATATGCTCAACTTCAGTATAATCATATTTTAGAAAGAAGTACGTATGAGCAAATTTTAGTGAAAAATTGATCTCAAACAATTTACTTTTAATATAATATTACTATCTATACATAAATTGTTATTCTTATATGAACATGAACATTAAATTTAATTTATCTATTCAATTGAAATATATGATAAAGTTGATTTAATGTGTAGAGAATTTAATCGTATTATTTTGTTTTTAAAAATATCATGTATATTTTCACGTGGAAATTATGCTTAGTGATAAGATGTCTTAACTTGAGAATCTGACATGTACATTGAGTTTTCTATGTTTTATTATTTCCAACAGTAAGATAATATTTTGATGGATTAATTAAGTGTAGCTATTCTTATTCATGGTTGGAATTTTTTGCATTGATCAATACCTATAAGATTACTTATATAGGTCAAACCTTTATATGCTATGTTATCATTAGTTAATAATAATTTTAAACTTTTTTTCTTTATTTCAAGAAAAAGAATGAACAATTAGATGTACTGAAATAAGTATTTAATATTATATTTGCAAACTTTATCAGAGATAATTAAAACTCAAAGATAATGATAATAAAACAAGAAGTATGTTAAAGGAACTTACCAACTCATTTTGTGCACTCTTGTGTCTGTATTCATGTATCATGTACCTTGTAATCTACATCTCTCTGTCAATAGTTCTTTTTGTATGAGTTTGACATATACCTGAATTTGGGGTGCAATATACGCTTCAATATAAATCTGAGTTATGAAAACATAGTTGTTTTTTAACAATATATACATGATTTGTACTTACTTTATGAGTTCCAATAAATTTACAATTGGAATTGATGAACTCCAAGATATAAACAATTATTTGCTTTGAAGTGCATGTAATTGACATGATTGATTTGCAACATGAAGATTAATACACGACTGCATATCTGCAAGGAAAATGAGGGTTTAGTTAAAAAAAATGCTAAAGAAATATACCAAAAATCTAAAATATTGTCAGATCTCTTAAATTGATTAAAAGAACTGTGTTGCTATCCGAAAAATTGATGGTCTTAGACTAAATGTTTTAGTATTTAAGATTTTATATTATTTGTAGAGAATGTGAAAAGTTTCACTAATATTGGGAAGGTAAACCATTTAGTATTTATTATATAATTTGTTTATTTTAGACTTGAAAACTGAAAGGTTGGTTAATAATATAGTAATTAAGTGATTTTTAATATAATTAATATTTTGGGGTTCTACGAAGTTTGGTTTAATTTAATGTAGATTTTTTAATAGTTATACATTCAGAATTAGTAAATTAGAATTGGATGGAAAAGTAAAAGTTTCTAAAAATAGTAGAACATTTTGTTATTATATAGTTATAGAAGTCACCTCACGTTAAATTGACTTTTTAATATTAATAAGAATAATACTTTTTATAATAACTTTTTAAGAATATATTTGAGTAATATGATGTACTTGGTGCACAAATACTACACTAGATTTACTCTTGCATAGTATAAATTGAAAAATGATATTATCTTCGTCATGGACACGTAAATTAAGAAAAAATAAATATATGAGTGTAAAATTAAATAAAAAATAAAAAATACTCCCTCCGTCCCTCTATAAACTTCTTGTTTCTTTTTGTTATTTTATTTAAAAAAGTGTATTATTTATTATTATATGGTGGACCAGATGTTGACTTTTGTATAAAATAATAAAAAATTGTGAAAAAGTAATGAGAAGTTGTGAAAAAATAATGGGGAATTATGAAAAGTGGTATTTGTTTATTAATATATAAAATAGTGTTGTTGCTTTTTATGGAATGAAAAATTTATAGTGGGACATCCAAAAAAGAAAGTGAGAAATCTATAATAGGACGGAGGGAGTATATTTTATTAATTTTTGTGAGTGTAAAAATGATTTTTTTTAGTATATATAAAAGTGGAGTTGAGACGTTTAGTATTAATACAAATTAAAAACACGGATTCACGGTTTACATCTCTCAAAAGAGTATGATTAGAATAAGTAGAGATTCTCTCTAACCAAATTTCTTCAAAACCATGTGAATCACCAAAATGAGGCAGCGTAGACTATTTTCACAGATGGGAAAAGTAGTAGTATATACTCCCTCCGTCCCAGAGGAACTTGCAAGTTTTTCTTTTCGGGAAGTCCCAAAGGAACTTGCAGACCCAAAAAGGGAAACCTTTTTATAAATTTCACCCTCATAATATCTACATATTTATACAAAATGTCATTACTTTTTTACTTTTTGGGTCCACATTACACTCAATCCAACTAACTTTTTCACTTTTTACATAAAATTTTACCAAATTAACCCTCAAAACACTACTTTTTTTAATTTATTTTACTTTCTCCTTAATTTGTGTGCTCCTCCTCCCTTGCAAATTGCTTTGGGACGGAGGGAGTAATATATTTTCTTGTTTTTGCCCGGTCCATATTATTTTTCATAAAGGAAATTATGGAGACTAAAAAGAAAAAGAATAAAATTGTCGGTTCTGGTCAAACTATATATAATAATATTATCAGACCAATTAGAAGTCTATAATACAAGTATATATATTATTTATTGAAAGTTGAAGGAATGGTATTTGACCAATATCATAATTTTCAAGCCAACGACCAGTACCAGAAATATATTAACTGAGGGACGAAATATACCATGATACTTTGATTTATAAACTATAGAATA
>JAPKLY010000094.1:1245675-1278481 GCA_026898435.1 Prunella vulgaris
TATTTGTTGTATATGACTATATTCCAATGAAAATGTGTGTATAGATCATTTGACAAAAAAATATATGAACCAGTAGTATAAATTCACTAAGAATGCCTTTAAAAATATAGAGAAAAATATTTTAATATGTGAGTGTGAAATTAATTAATAAAATTATAAAAATATATTTTATTGACTTTTTTGATTGTAAATTATTTCTTTTTTAAGGTATTAAAAAAGAATTGAGACATTCCAAAATAAACATTGTGGAAGAAAGAGTTGAGACGGATGGAGTAATATTTTTAAGCAATTTTTTGAGAACTAAAACTTATGAAATCAATGACTTTCACTGTACATGAAAAAACAACGGAGTAAATTTTCCAAAATTTTATTATAGGAGAACAATATATATAATATATAATATTAAGACACTTTAATTTCTTTGTAATAATTAAGACCAGCATGACTTTTCTTTTCCTGATAAAAATTGTGATGGCTATAGACTATATGGTTAAAATTCTGTGTATCTTTCTCATGTTTGACATTATTATTCTTGAATTAGATTAGACCATTGATTATTTTTTATCAGCTAAATAAAAAATTTATTAATCACAAATTGATACCTAAATTACACCGGCCGGATTACTCTTTGTACCACTATGTTGATTCTAATTATTACAATTTCAATATATTCCAAAATAACTATATCACTCCTTAAAATTAATATTATTAGAATTTGGTTCAAATTAAATTGTTAATTGATAATATAATTTTTTTTTTATGGATTAACAAGTATAGTAAAGTGAATTATTTTTCACGGATGGATGGAATAATATATAGCAGATGCATATTCTTACGTGAAGTAAAATTTAATATCAGTATAGTTTAAAGTTTGTTCAGAATATGAAATATGTATCAATTATTTTTTTATACAAAATAATAATGTTTTAAGCAAAAATAATAGTTTTCTATTACAAGTTTGAATAGATCTCTTGTAAAACTTGTTTGATAATTAATATAAAATTGACATTGTTACATCCATCCACTGATATTTTACCATTTATTCTATAAAATGCTATTATATTAGTGAATACATGTAACAATATCAGTAAATTATATATATAATAGTACTATAAATTTCATACTATAAGATTGTGTTTGAATTGGGGGGATTTTAGACTATAAATTTTAAATCTACAATCTAAATTCACTCCACCTACTTGGATAAAATGTTCATGTTGATGGATTTTAAATCATTAGCTTTAATTATAGTTTAAATTGAAAGAATTTAAATTACTTAGCAAAATCGTGTCTATTTAAAATCTATGAATCTTTAATTTTATTAAATTTCAAATAATTTTATCCAAACACAACTTAGACCTTGTTCATAAAAAATTTTGTGTTTAAATTTATATTCCTTCTGTCTAGTAGGAATTTACATTATATAAAATTATAAATAAAAAAATTAAAAATAATAATAATATATAAATAAATATGTGTATATATTTATGAGTATGCATGTAAATTAATTTTTTTAATAGTATATAAATTTGTATGTGACTTTCAAATCATAAAAGTGCACAAATTCATTAGGAAGAGGTTGCCCTTTTAAAAAGTATAATACATTGAAATGACATGCTTTACATATAAAGTAGGCGTTCAATTTAAAAAGCAATTCGTTCAATTTAATCAGTTTACATTAATTTGTTTCTCTTTTCATTAGTTTTCCCTGTCAGAAATGGAATTGTAAATGGGAAAGAAGTTGGCCGAAATTGGAAGATCTCCAACGCAAAAAAAAGTAATTTTGACTTTTGATTGAGTAATTTATTATACGTGTCACCTAGAAAATTTTATACTTTTAGCTCAAAATTTTCAACCCCTCCCAAGTCCCAATGCATTCTATCAAACTAAATATTTATTTATCGATCACATTATATATCACAATTTTCCTCTAAAAAAAAATTATACTCCCTCCGTCCCATGGCACAACTTTTAAGAAAAATAAAGTGTTTTGTAAAATTATATTATTAAAATAATGAGATTAGTTGGATTGTGAGGATAAAGTTAAAGTAATAGTTTCTATTTATAGGGTGTGAAAACAATTGTGGAACGGACGAAAAAGGAAAATGTGAAAACAATTATGGGACGGAGGGAGTATATCACAATTTTTAATTAAAAAAAAAAAGAAGACACTCAACCTCTCATATCACATCATCTCCTTCACAATTACTGATCTCTATAATTTGAGTGAGAGATACTACCTCCATCCCAAAAGATTTGCGATACTTTTAGCAGCACGACTTTTAAAAAAAAAATAATGAGTGAAATGTGTGTGATGTAGATTTTGAGATAAAAATTTTAAAAGTGTATATTTTAAAAATATTTTCATTTTGAGAGTGCAAATTTTTTATTGGACAAACTAAAAGGTAAAATATGCAAACTTTTGTGGAAGAGGTAGTAGTATTTAACATGAAATACCTCGCGCCATTGTGCAAGCGAACGCCCACGGATCCTCTCCATTTTTTTCTCTCCATTTCCTGTGAATTTCGGAGAGATAGACACAAAGTTAAAATATTTTATAAAAATACATTTTTTTATTATCCATGATAATGACCCCACTCCCTATATTGTATCTATCTCTCTCCTAATTTTAGGATAAATTCACACAAGAAAATGGAGAGGTTCCGGACTCGCAAGCGAACACATTGAAAAAATGTCCAAATTTGAGTTTTACCCTAATGGGGCAATGGTGAGTTCCCACGTTGCTAGGGCGCATTAAACGAAAGTTAAAAAGTTTATAGGTGTTACATTCATAAGCATTGGATCACCTATTTATTGGTGTAGGAACATTGTAAATTGAAAGACATTCAAACTTACAATTATGAGAAATAAAAGAAATTGTAGAAATGATAATATTTATTCAAATGTCTGAATTTGACCCTCAAACCTCATAAATCCCAGCGAAGCCGTGAATCGTGATCAGCTCGTAGTTTTCTTTTTGAAAAGGTGTTATGAAAAAATTTATAAGCTCGAAATTAGAATTTATGTTCAGTTTTTAGTATTTGATTGCATATTAGTTTAAAAAAGTAACTCTACGTTCATAATATATGCAAAAAAAATAAATTTTTGCACAAATTTTTTTTTACACAAAAACAATTTATACTTAATTAATATTAATTTTATAAATATTTTATAATTTTCCCATTTTCTCATGTTAAGGAACTCTACTCCATCATTGTCAAAATCAAATCGGACCAAGTCACCAAGCCAAGGTCAACGTGACCTTCCATGTTAATTGGACTGATAAAAAATTCTATTTAATTAAACTGTCTCAAAAAATTATAAAATAATGTATGTTTATGAGTTGCAACCTGCTAGCATTAACAACTCAAATATTTTATTGGAGAAAATATTAGAAATGATTATGTAATTTTATTTAAATTCAGATTTAGTTGTTTATTTTTTTAATTTATGATTTTGTTAGTTATAAAAAATAATTAAAGGACTATAATTACAAAATTAGAAAATAAAAACTAAATTTAAATTTAAATAAAGTTAAATGACTATTTCTGATATTTTCTCCATTTTATTGTCATGATTCAGGGTTCCAACATTTTATTAATTTAACAAAATCATATTATATTATATTATATTATATTATATTATATTATATTATATTATATATATTTATTGAAAGGATTGCATGTGGTATGCAACGCGGTATTATTCGTCTTCCAGAAAAAGAAGAAGAAAAAATAGAGTGATGGGAACCACCTAAAGTTAAAAGGACATATTCACATATTTAATTTTGTGCTTCATAGCGACCGCGTTTTATATAAATTTCTTATGGGCAGTTACAACGGGCGCAATTGTTTAGGTTTATTTCAAGGGGTACATTTATTTTGAGTCGGCAAAGTTTTCAGGAAAATAGTGCCTAATAAGTTTATCATGAATCAGTTTTAAAGTATTAAATATTTAGTTAAGTGTATCAAATTTTTTATCAAGTGTATCAAAAATTGAAGTCAATTAAATTTATATATTGACCCAAGTTTTTGATACACATGATGAATATTTTGATACACTTGACTAAATATTTGATATTTTAAAATAATTTCATGATAGACTTATTATGAACTATTTTCATACAATACCTACTCTTTTGAGTTTGTTTTTTTAGTGTGCAATTTTTATAATTTTTGCACACTTACCCCTCTTTGTAATAAAAAAAAAACGTTCGCCTCTATTTGTTTTATTCTCATTTCTTATCTACATCAAATATACAAATATATTTTAAAGTTCTCTTTTATAATTATATCTCAAAAATATTCTTTTAAAAAAATATTTATAAAATGTAATAAATTACTTAACTACATTTAATTATTTAATAACAGGATACAATTAATTACCTATTACTCCTTTTATTATTAAATTTGTGCAGATTAAAAAAATGTAGCAAAAGTAAAAAATTTGTGAGTGCATTGTGAGATCCACTTATTAATAATATAATTAATTTATGAGAGAGGTGATAAAGGTAATTGTTTAAAAAAAAAAAAGGAAAGTGTATATTTTTTGTGAAAAGACGGAGAAAAAAACATAAATTTAGTGGATAAATGAAATATAATATAGTTATAATTAGACAAATTATATTGATATAATCGTTGTAGCTAATATATTTTTTTAGTATTTATCCACAGTTTCTTGTTAGACAAATAGAATATTGTAACACATTTGTTAATTACTCCTTGTTTAAAAAAAAAAAAACACAAATCAGCTAATTTACTCACACATGTATACATAACATTATATTTTTAAATGATATATTTTAATATAATTATTTGAAATACTTTAATATAATTGTTAAGAATATATATAGTGTGAAACTTGTTTATACACAAATCACTTTGTATCATTTTTTAATAAAAAAATTCACAAGATGTACGTAGTGATAGAAAATAACACACTTCAACTTATTTCTTTTGTAAAAACAACTTGTAACTTTTGGAACTAATAATCATTAGTAACAACTTATATCTTTCAAAGTAATTTACGAATTATTTTAAGATGCAAAATCTAAGCAACATATATTTCTCCATTTTACATGCCTTGGGGTTTAATTCATGCAATGTTTGCATCTAGGTGGAATCTATTCCTTCCTTCCAGATTAAGATTCCAATCTAAATTCTTAAAAAAAAAAAAAAAATCTCCAATAAATTTGACATCATAGACGGTTTCACAACAGATCGTCCAATTTAAAATTTATATCTTTAATTATTGTTAGTCTAACCTAACAATAATACATTCGTAAAAAAAGAAAAAGAAAAAAAAACGACAAAACTTGGATTGATTACTTAAAGATAATATATATACTATGCTTACGAAAATAATTACATGTTGGTGGCACAAATTAATAAATTCACCATAAATATAATAATGATACATAATAAATTTAAGCAATAAATCAAATTAATAATAAACATTCTGTTGATGTGTCATTATAGTTTAATGAAAATATTGCATAAAATATTCTTTAGTTAAAAGAATGGCACGAAACTCTTTTATATACTAATTAAAACAAACACATTCTCCACTTTTTAGAAAAATAAGTTTACGGTTTTATCAATTTCTTTTATTTTCTGTATTTTAAGTTTTTAAGTATCAAAATTCTTAAGACTATGAAGTATGAAGGAGATAATGAAAAATAGATAAAATTGTTAACTCGTTTATTTATTTATTTAACTTTTATGCAATAAAACCACAAGAGAGTTTAGTGCAAGTTCCAGAAAAAAAGAATTTAGCCCAATATTTCTCAACTACGTGATCAGCCTTTTTCATTATCAATCAAACAATATAAATATAAAAAACTTTTTTATTATCATTTCTCAAATGCTATCATTATTGTTCTTGCATCGGTGGCAAGCCAAAGAAGTCCCAAGTAATATTGATTTTATCAAAATCATTCGCAATATGACATCTTAAACAAGAAAACGTGAGGTTAAAACCAGATGCGGAAGCAGGATTCATCGATGAGGGGGGCCAACAATATATTAATACTCCATCCGTTTTAGGACTATTTTCACATTTATTTTATTTGGACGTCTCAACTCTAATTTCACACACTGACACACCTAAAAAAGAATATTTTTACACTCACAAAAGACAATAAATTAAAGTACACTTTTCTTAATTTATTATTTAACTTTACGCTCACATACTCACTTTTTATTTTATTCGCGTGTCCATGACAACCATGAAAGTGGTCTTGGAACAGAGGGAGTAATATATGATATTGTTAAGTTTTACTATGTCTTTCAATATTTTATCAAACAATTGTTTTAATCATAATATTTTAAAATTTATCATGGATGAGATTTATCAACCATAATCTACAAAAGTTCAATTTTAATGATTTATGTGGCCCCCAAGATGAGAGAGAACACTCTTAAAAAATATTTTTTTTCATTAATAAAATTAATTAAAATAATTTTAAATGAGAAATGCCATCAATGAAGAAATATTATTTTAATGTTTTCAAAATTTTAATAAAAAAATGCGAGGATTAAAAAAAATAAAAACCATAAAAAATTGAAAGAATTAATTAAATAAAGAAATTGATATGTATTATATATGTATAATATGCTAATTATATTATAGGATATAAATATAAGTATATTTTATACGTTATTTCATTTGTATAAGGATTAATTAATTAAATGAAGAGAGTGGTCCAATATGAGGCCCATATTTCAACTTTCACATTACTTCTTCAAACATATTCATCCTAAGCTACTATGTATAACAGTATATTCATAAATTAAGTTTGGAGGGGGCCATGGCCACCACCATCCACAACATAGGACCGCCCCTGGTTAAAACACAATAAACAGAGAGGTGAGTTCTATAGGAGTAAAAAAATATTGCCTTACAGATTTACCATTTTTATCTCCTTATCAATATGATTTCATTCTTTAAAGTTTAAATGATACATATTATAAAAAACTATTTTATTAATATATATCGAAAAATATTTTAAAATAAATATTAATTTTTTAGAGTGTAGAATTTATTTTAAAATATTTTTAAAAAATATAAAAGTTAAAAGGTACTCCCTCCGTCCCACCATAAGTTGTTCATTTTATCATTTTCGTTCGTTCCACTATATTTTGCTTATTTAATTTTTTATTTTTTTTAAAAATTACTATTCACTTCTTTATTATTATTTTTCATACTTTATCACTTTTTTCATCACATCACTTATATTTTTTTATTTTTTTTATCATATTATTTATATTTTTTTATTTTTATCTTAATTCGTATGTTCAAAAGCAACGAAAAACTTAAAAGGAGACAGAGGGAATAATTGAAAGTGAATACTATTTGAAAAACGTTACGCGTTTTGTAGCTATAATTTTCTTGAACTTTTTTATATAACTAGAACACGCTCCTATATATGTTGACAGAACAAATAGTTTGACTTCTGGGAAGGTGGGTGGGCCCACACTAATGTTCACCATCAATCAAGCCTTAAAAAGAAAAACTGAATTTTCAAATGAACTGAATAATTCTTAATCCTAATTAATAAATTCATAACTTCTACTACAATTCAATAACTGGGTCAGCTGCCTACCCCTGTCCCCTTTCCTACACATATATTATTACTTTTAGTAAACGTAATTGAATAGTAAACTCTTGGAATCAACCTCCACTTTCTCCCACTATATATATTCGTGCAAAACTAGATATCATTCATTCTACCTCCAACAAGAAATACAAAATTCAATCTTACATTTTCTCTCACTAAAAACATTAACCATGGTTCTTTCAAAGACTGCCTCTCAGAGCGACGTCTCCGTCCACTCCACGTTTGCGTCTCGATATGTTCGAGATTCTCTCCCTAGGTACATTAATTTTTCTTATGATATCTCATACAAATTTGATTTTATATATGATGCATTATTGTCCGATGATTAATTATAATATTGTGATCGATGTACGTATTTCAGGTTTAAGATGCCGGAGAATTCGATACCCAAGGAAGCCGCGTATCAGATCATAAACGATGAGCTCATGCTGGATGGGAATCCCAGGTTGAATTTGGCCTCATTTGTCACCACATGGATGGAGCCGGAGTGTGATAAGCTTATCATGGACGCAATTAATAAAAACTATGTTGATATGGATGAATACCCTGTCACAACTGAGCTACAGGTATATGCCGCATCTATTATTTTCTTATATTTTTTTAATAATATTGTTTAATCTCCAACAAATTAAAAACATATACCTAAAAATGGATGTATAATGCCATTCATGAGAAGAATTCATACGTGGAGTACAGGCATAGTCGTGGTTTAAAAATTAAAATAGACGAATACTTTCGGGACAAAAAGTCTGCTTTCACTCAGTTAGAAGAAACATTAATAGAGAGAGCCTAGTTTAATTGGATATATAGTTGGCGTATTTAATAATAAATAAAATTATTCAACTACCAATAGAGATATTTCCATTTTTTTTTAAAGGACTTTATTTTTTTCTAGCTTTACTCCAACGCGTTTTTGTAGTACATTTTAAGAACGATTTTTCTGATGAGTTTCCTCCTTTTCGTTGTTTATTAATATCTTCTTTAACAATATTTTTTTAGATAGATTTGCTCTTCGAATATGATGCCCATTCAATGATCTTTTGAAAAAATGAAGAAGCAATTTTTTGTAATTCTTCTCTAAATTGTTAATTAGCTAACGCTAGATTGATTTTATAGAACTGAACTCAATTTGTAATTGTTTAATATATTTCGATGGAAAAACGTACCACTACCATGTGCCTCTCTTATGATTTGATCAATATAATAAAATAACCAGAAAAACTTACCCAATGAAAACTACAGAACCGATGCGTGAACATGATCGCACATCTGTTCAACGCGCCGCTGGGCGATGGGGAGGCGGCGGTGGGCGTCGGCACCGTGGGTTCATCGGAAGCCATAATGCTGGCGGGGCTCGCATTCAAGCGAAAGTGGCAGAACAAGATGAAACTCCTCGGAAAACCCTACGACAAGCCCAACATCGTCACCGGTGCCAACGTCCAGGTCTGCTGGGAGAAATTCGCCCGTTACTTCGAGGTCGAACTCAAAGAAGTCAAGCTCACCGACGGCTACTACGTCATGGACCCTCAGAAGGCCGTCGACATGGTGGACGAGAACACCATCTGCGTCGCCGCCATCCTGGGCTCCACCCTCAACGGCGAGTTTGAGGACGTCAAGCGTTTGAACGACCTCTTACTCGAAAAGAATAAAGAAACAGGGTAAGTAGTTTTAGTTTTGGGTTACACAAAAATTTGTATGAACCTGATTTTCAGTAATCAAATTAAGTATATTTTTATTGCTGTGATAGTACATATATAAACATACACACGATAGTAATACGAATTCACGTGAACTCGAATTCACAAAAGACATACTTTATTATTAGGGAGGAATGATTAATATATTTTATTTTTAAAATGATTTTTTTAGTTTATGTGATGTGTGTTTGCAGATGGGATACGCCGATTCATGTTGATGCAGCTAGTGGGGGATTTATTGCCCCGTTTTTGTACCCAGAGTTGGAATGGGACTTCAGGCTGCCGTTGGTGAAGAGTATCAATGTGAGTGGGCATAAGTATGGGCTTGTGTATGCAGGCATTGGGTGGGCCATTTGGAGAAACAAAGAGGATTTACCTGAAGAACTTATCTTCCATATTAATTATCTCGGAGCTGATCAACCTACTTTCACCCTCAATTTTTCTAAAGGTACATATAATGTTTAATTTTTTATTTAATAAAAAGATTAGTTGCAAGCAGAGGATCCCAACAGAACAGAGTAATTATATATGTATACCTAATTATACTTTTCCTAAATCTTGCAGGTTCTAGTCAAGTAATTGCGCAGTATTACCAGCTCATTCGCTTAGGTAGCGAGGTAAATATTACACTCATTGAAATTAATCAAGTTATATATAAATTGGATTCATCATTTGGGAAAAATCATACAAAAATAATATACTATTTTCAAATAAGTACAATATATAAAAAAATAGTTCTATTATTCACTATTATGCAAAAAAAATTATGCCCATTTAAAAATAGTGCATTATTTTTATACTGATTTATAATTATTCTTTTCGGAAAATGTGCTAATTTATTGAAACAGTTATAAAATGGTACATTTTAAAATATTATTTTCAAATTATTATAATATTCAAAAAAATAAATTTATTATTCAATTCATATTTACTCTGTTATACAAAATTTTTATACCAATTTAAAAATATTTTTTTTAAAATATACCAATTCAAAATTATTCCTAATTTATTTAATTATGGATGCAGGGGTACCGTAATATAATGGAAAACTGTCAAGAAAACGCCATGGTACTAAAGGAAGGACTCGAGCGGACCGGCCGGTTCAACATTGTATCAAAAGACAACGGCGTACCCCTGGTGGCGTTCAGCCTCAAGGACAACAGCCGCCACAATGAGTTCGAAATCTCCGAAACGCTCCGCCGCTTTGGGTGGATTGTCCCCGCCTACACAATGCCGCCCGACGCGCAGCACGTGACTGTGCTGCGCGTGGTTATCCGCGAGGATTTTTCCAGGACCCTCGCGGAGAGGCTTGTGATGGATATTGAAAAAGTTATGAGGGAGCTCGACACGCTCCCGGCCAGGGTGACGGAGAAGCTCACCGCCTGCGTGGCCGTGGAGGAGAACAACCACCATCATCACCACCCTGCAGTTATTAAGAAAACTGCTATTGAGGTGCAGAGGGAGATCACAGCGACTTGGAAGAAGTTTGTTGCTGATAGGAAGAAGACTAATGGAGTGTGCTGAAGCTGGAGTATCGATCATAAGCTAATTAATTAATTTGGAATTTGATTTTTGGAGCTTAATTATTTAAGTAATTGTGCTGCGGATGCATGTATTAATTACTTGATTTATTTATGTAGTTTTCTACTGATTTTCAAAATTTAAATGTAATTTTTGTTAATGTCAATACAAATAAATTACGTTCAATTTCGATTAAAGATCGATTTAGCTATATATATACTAATCATGCACGAGAAGAAGTCTAATGATGCATGCATTAATATTGTAAGTGTTGGGGATGATGACATAATTAAGCTGGATTGATCCAACAACCAACTAAAATTAAAATAGTGTGTGAACAACCCACTGAAGTTAAATTAATGTTTGATTCGTGAATAAAACTAGCTAGCTAGCACACTCGATCATGCTATTCCGTAATTAAAAAAGAAACCACCATCACCACTCATGCCCAAAAAGGAGAGAGAAAAAAAATAATAATATGCGAATTAACAGACTCACTTAAAGGTGGAGTAATTAAATTAAAAAATTAGTCGTCTCATATATATTTATTGAATTATGACCACTTAATTAAATCTAATATGAATTAGAATTAGTTGGGTTGTGGAGATTCTAGAATTTGAAATGGGGTTGCAAGAGGTGTGGTGATCAGATTGAATTGATGGAGCATGGAGGAGAGTTGGTCACCATTCGCCTCTCGTGTCTTGTTGGAATATTGTTGCTGTGGAGGTTTGGGTGAGGGTGGTAGTGTTGGGCTTGTGTTAAAATAAGGTTTTTATTTTTTAATAGAGTAGGGGGTCGAGCGAAACATATATAGAGAATATGAGTGATTGTAACAATTTTCATAAGTCACGTTTTCAAGTGAGCTCTAATTTTTCTGCAGCTTTAGAGTTTTCCACCTTAATTTTTTTTGTTATTTTAATTTTTTGCTCTTAAGAGATCAAATTTTCAGTTACTAGTATTAAACTCATGGTCAGTCCTCTTAATATTCTATGTATGCTTTGAAGATGTAGTAGTCTGATCTTTCATATCAGAAAAAAAATTATTAGAAAGCTAAGGGGGGGGTTTCTTTTGTGAGGCGACTGTTTGGTAAAAGGGGAGAAAAAGTATGTCAAGGACTTTGAGTTCAAGAAAATTGACATGTAAAAATATAGAATAATCAATGAGTTTATAAAATTTAGGTTACACTAGATGTTCTTAGTCAAGGTGGAATAGATCGAGGTGGAGCTGTTGCGGCAAATAACTCCATAACTAACATCATGATTGAAGATGATTTCCTATGATGAGATAATTTACATCCTTATGGCATGCCCAATAACCATGAAGAAGATGTACTAATGTTAGAGAGATCACATGTGTGTCAGTTTTGACATGGATGCAAGAGGTGTGGTGAAAGAAACCAATGACAGCAAGATTTCTAGGAGGATCAATATTAGAAGTTAAATTTCAATAGGTGTTTCTCAACATGTGTCAAAGAAATTTTTTAGAATAATTGATCTAAGTAGTCTACTCGTATGTTTGAGTAGGTTATTCTCTGCTTTGAGGAGGATGATTTTTTGGTTTAAAATTTATGATTGTCGATGAGGCAACGAAGTTTGTCCCTTGATTTGAGAATGATGGTTTTCTGGTTCGATAATGATTGTAGGTGGAGAAAATGAGTTATGGGTTAGACAATTGAAATATTTTCATCTTATAAGATGAAGATTGTTGGACTTGTGTTAGAATAAAAGAAATTTATTTCGTCCAATAGTAGTTGCAAATAAAGGAGAAAACAACTTTCTAATGCTATTTATAAGTCTAAATATTTTATTCACAAATGCATCACTCAATATAATTTAGTCTTGTGTTTGTATTCACTTAAATTTCTTTCTCATATTCTTATAAGATAGAGTGTTGTAAGAGAATGAAAGTCATATAGATTTATAATAGTGTAGGAGTGTCGAGAGAATGGATATATGTATGATTTTAGGAAATTTTCATACATTAACGTTTTTCTCATAGACTAGTGACTTTTCTCTAGTCTGAAGAGTCAATTTTACAACAAGTAGTTCAGAGTTCGACTTAGGCCACTTAATATTCTGAGTATGCACTATAGTTGCAGAGATTTTTCACATTAAAAAAGAAGTCATAAGAAATTTATGGAGTTCTCTTATGAGGTGGCTGTTCAAGCTTAAAAAAATCTAAAGATATGTATTATGCACCTAGAAAAGTTCAAACAATCATGTAGAAATATATAAGATATTAGAATTTTATTTAAAATACAAAATATAAAATCAATTGTAATTTATAAAAGAGGGAGTGCCACTTGTGCTCCATATAACTTTTTGCTTTGCTTGATTAAAAAAAGAAAAAACTTTGCTCAAAAGAAAAGATTAGTTAACTCTTGTTAAACCAACTTGAACCTCGGGTCCCTTACATAAATAATAATTAATTGAAATAAAGGCAATTAATCTAATAAAAGATTATAGAATGGTTCACAAAATTTACAATAGTTAAAAATTGACTTTGATCAGAACAAAATATATTTCTGTATAGTTATATTTTTATGCAAAAATTTTGAACAAATTTATAAATATAGTCACTTTTTTTCATCAACATGTAAGTCACCTTTGATACAGCGGCACAAACAAAATCATGACAACTTACCCATCCAAAAAATATCAACACATTTTTTTTATCGATAAATGTTAGTTGTTAGTAGTTATAAGTTAGTTCGGCAAGTCTCCCAAACACTCTAAGTCAACCCTATATTTCTAAACCAACCTTATAACTTTCAAAGGGAATTGAACCCAGGTCACTCACTCGAGTGAGGAGCCCACTTGATTAAGAAAAAATATCAACACATGATATGATGAACGGATTTTATTGAAATAAACAGCCTGAGACAGCTATATCTACCCAACCTTTTGTTTTTTTCTTTCCCTAAAGAGAGTGATGCGTATTCACTAATATAATGCCAATTGCTAAACCGGAATAATTGTAATATTAAAACTATGTGCCACTAATATAATCCCAATTGTTAAACCGGAATAATTGTCAAATTAAACTATGTGCCAAAATTCCCACTGGCAACTTGTCCATCTAGTCATCATAAAAGAATAAAGTGTCACTGAAAAGCCATATTATTGTTAAAAGTATTACTAAAAGATATTCTTCTCTAGTTCCTTCAAGAAACTCCACTCAATCAAAATAATTGGTTACATATGTATATATATATATAGAGCTCTCTCTAAATCAAGATTATATAAAAAAAAAAATTCATAAATTTATTTCAATCGACATAAGAAAGAAAAATGGCAAACTCACGCACAATAGGGATTGCAATGGACTATTCAGCAACAAGCAAATTGGCATTAAATTGGGCGATCAATAATCTAGTTGAAGAGGGAGATCATATTGTCATAATCCATGTTGCTTCTTCTAAATCTGATCCCTCTAACAAGCAGCTCTTTGAAGATACTGGCTCACGTAAGTATTATTAATATGTTAATTACACCTTTTTTTTATTTTTTTTTATTTTTCGTGTTCATAATTGTTATGCAACTTATTTGTTCTGATCTGTTTTTTTTTTTAATTATCTTTGAATTTTCAGCGCTGATACCTTTGGAAGAAATCAGAGAAATTAATGTATCCAAAAGCTATGGACTGACCCCTGACGCTGAGGTTCTTGGTATGCTCGATACAGTCGTCAGGAGCAAACGAGTAACTCTCTCTTTCCCTGATCTCTCTCGTTAACATACTGTGACGCCCCCATGTAGGAGTGTCAACTCTTTTCTTTATATTTATTTAAAAGACACATTATTTGTCATAAAAATAATAAGTGGTTTCATTTGAAATTGAAAATAAATTGACTTTAAAACTTTATCAGCGGAAGACTGTATCGTGTAAACTAGAGTTGATTTTTTTTTTATTTCAAGTGCCTAATCATGCTTGTGCTTAACTCGTGTCATACCCACATCTCTAAATCAAACTCTTGCTTAAATAAGATATTACAAAAATAGATTATCATGCTCGAGATCAAATGTATAACTAACTCACATAAAAGACACACCACCATATGATAGACTAGTTATGCACGCAAAACATCATCCATAATATTATCATAACATCCTAGTAGTTAGGAAAATACTTTGACGACTTACTAAGTAGTATAAGCATACAATTTTGAAAATCATCTTCAAACGATAGCATAAGGAAATACTTAATTAACTCCTTATAGAGGACTTAAGACATTACACGTTTAATTAGATAGAGTAGGCCAAGTCAGTCACGTGTCCTCCTCACCGCCAAAGTTTCCTGAAACAGTTAAAGTAGCATCATGAGCCTTCTCCCAGAGGAGAAGCCCAGTGGGATAACATATAATGTATAATGCATTAAAGAGACTAATATCATGTCAACCGAGTACATGACAGGCCCATAGGCCCGACTAAGTTCATACCAACGTAGTCCGTAGACCTGTCTTGATTCACACAGAGCATAGCCCGTCGACTAGCTAAAATTCACACAGAGTATAGTCCGTAGACTTGCATAATTCACACAGAGCATAATCCGAAGATCTGTCTGCTTGTACACACACAAATTATTCTAATTAATGCATAATGAATTAGAGGTTACCCACTTTTCAGTTGACAATGTGAGGTAGCTTCCAGAGAGTCCAGCCGTCGCGCACTGCACTCGACATATTGATTAACCTTTTAGTCTTTTAATCGCTAAATCATAAAATTGTAAAATGTAACTCTTACAAGACTTTTAACCTCTAGCTATACCTATATACTTCATACATATGTGTCATTCATAAAATAGTCCAAATATTTCTACTAACTTAATAATACTAAAAAAAAGTACTACTACCTCCCAAATCGAATTCCTAAAGGACACACTAGTAGATAATTTATTGGCAAAAATGCACATGTTAAAATTCCACAAAATTTATACAGTATGTTCATCACTCAAATATTTACATACTGTAAAAATTTTAATTAAAAATAGCTTGGAGATCTTTTCTTGTGATTTTCACAAGTTGGTTGAAAAATGAGTTATTAATAGGGTCTAGGTCATATATTTTTCCAAAATTTAGGAAATATTGAATATTACTTAGAAAAATATAAAATAAATTTTTAAATGATTTTAAGAGTCATTATTAAAATATATCAAAATATCACATTTTAATCCCATGTATTTTAATTTCTATGATTTTTCTAGTAGTGTACAAAAACATTTTACATTTACAGCAATAACACCATTTACAAAAAAAATCAAAACAAATTAAATATAACTCCAAATGTATCAAAATAATATTCTTATGAAAGCTATAACATGGGGGAACAACATAGTTGAAAATCAACCTCTAATACAAAGCCATCTATTCACAAAATATTTTTAAAATCATCACAAAAAACAAGGACGTTTTTTCTTCACTGCAGCACCTCAAGGAAAAATTTATATAAATTCCAAAATAACTCCAAAAATTGTGAAATTTTAAATATATGATCGCAACTTACAGTATGTCAATGTGGTAAAAGGATTTTATCAAATTCTTTGGGAAAAGTCAGAAAAAAAAATCTGGAAAGTGACATGCAATTACATAGACACATTCATCTTCCAAAGTAACACACATGCAAGCATAGTTGGGGCACCCAACTCAATTAAATCACCAAATGGCCACCACCAAGTTCTCACACAAAAGAAGGTAAAATTTTCAGTAGGAAAAACAAAGTAAAAATCATATGCAATGGCAAAACCAACATGCAATCACCAAACCCAAATGCAATCCCCTATTCTAACTCAAATAGCTTCATTTTTCACAAGTCCGTAGGCTAAAACATAAAATCCAAAACAAATTATAAAATCAAGTGCTAAAAAAATATTTTTGGGTCTCAACACAAATATCTAATCATCATCCTCAAGGAAATAATGCAGAAAATCATGAAAATAAAAGAATAAAATATTTTGTGGAAGAACGTTTAATTTCTGTGAAAACTTTTTGAAAAATAACAGTTGAAAGAAATAAATTTTTCTCTAATCTACCTTTAAACCTCTAAATCTTGAGGTAATCTTGAGTTTCAACAAAAAAAATCAATGACGGAACTTTTATTTTTAGAGAGAGAAGAGAGAGAAAGAGAGTGAGAAGGAAAGAGACGACTCTTCACCTACTCTCTTCAGGATGAAAATAAAATGAAGGTACAGAAATGTTGAAATGCTTCTAAACACTTAAATATTAAATCTTATTCCATTTTTGTAAATCTAATTAGCCTTCCCTTTTTTTTTTTTACATCCGTATGTGTATACATATATATAAATATAGTTGTATCGTATATATAATATATACAGTTGTATCGTGTATATATATATATATATTATATTTAAAACTCACGCCATAACACAAATTGAGGGGGTGAGTTATGGACTTAGTCCATTTAACTCCCTCATTCAAATTTTTTTTTATATTATTTATATATTATTAAAATTTAATAGTAATATCATATTATTTAGTAATGTAATAAGGATATTTAGTATATAGAATTTGGTATAAGATTTTAACATATTTATAGAGATACATTCATGATTAAAATATTAAAATAATTCAAATAAGCTATATTAAATTTTGTAACTTAGTAATTATGAAGAATTCACCTAAATGTAGGGAATATTTTTCATTTAAAAATATTTAAGGTTTATTTTTACTAGTATCATAAACATATAAAAAAAAAATTCTTATTATATACTTTGGTATTAGATTATATCTAATTGATTAATGTTTAATTTACCATTATATATATATATATATTTTTCACTTCTTTGAGTCGAGTGAGTCGCAATCGAGTTTGGCCTCCCCAGTAAGCAAACCTGCTAAACTCCTAAAGTTCATAGAAAATATTAGCTGTTCAATTTAGTAAAACAAAAATGTCGAACTAATAAATATTTTATTTTAAAATTTAATGTTAAAAAAAGTAATTAAATTATTTAAAATATATAGAATATAATATATTTAAAAATGGGGTGTTACACATACGCCCTCCATCCCGTAGAAATTTGCATCTCACAGGATGTCACATTTTTCTAAGAAAAATAAAAAAATATGATTTATATATAAAATAGTGGTATATTGGTAAATATGTATATGTGTTTGTGAGTGTGCACGTACTTAAATCAATGTTTTTTTTTTAGTAGTGTGCAAGTTTGTGTTGGAAGTCCAAATAAGAAAAGTGTGCAAATTCTTGTGAGACTTAGGGAGTAATTCAAATCGATCAATTTATTCAACAACATATATTTTGTAACAGACCTTCTATGAAATTTGTTTATAATATAAAATTTATATCATTAGATATTACAAAATGTATTCACTTGTATCACATTATTAAACATGTTATGCGATCATTAAATACCGTTAAAAATTAATGATATAAATAAATATATTTTATGTTATAAGTTTCGTATTATGAAATTTTGTATTAGCAATAGGGTGTAAATGAGTCTAAGTCAATTCACAAACTACTCGTACTTGACTCGTAAAAAAATCGAAATCGACTCGAATCTAATTGAGTCGAGCTAGAGCTACTCGAGTAGCTCTAGAGTTCAAGTTTATAAATACTCGGCTCGAGAGGCTCGCGAGCCTAATCGAGCTTGCAAAACATTTAATATATTAATTTTTTATATATAAAAAAAGTTGTCGAGCTCGAGTCGAACCGAGCTTGAATTTATAAAAAAGAAGAGCTAAAATATATTTAATATTTTATTTTATTAAAATAATAAGATTATAGAGCCGAGCCGAACTCGAGTTTATCGAGTTCTTAGCCGAGTCGAGCTCGAGCTAAAAAAATCAAGCTCGATCGAGTTTAAGTCGAATTTCGAGCTTCGAGCATTGCTATCGAGTCGAGTTCGAGCTCAGCACTACTCGTCTCTACTCGACTCTTTTACACTCTTAATTAGCAAGTTTATTTAAGTGTGTATATATGCAATAAAGAGTGAGATGCTTGGACGGCCAAAATTATTAAATATTTAAGAAATTGGATAAAAATTATTATATTTAATTTAAACGCATTTAGCATGATCAGTATATCTCCTCATATGCGCAGGTGAAGGTGGTGGCGAAGGTGTTATGGGGGGATCCAAGAGAAAAGTTGTGTGATGTTGTGGAACAACTCAAGCTTGATACTCTTGTTGTAGGAAGCAGAGGATTGGGTGCCATTAAGAGGTAATTAATTTTCCTAATTGTGATTATTTCATCCTTAGATATTGTTCTTCCTTTATTTTCTTTTCTATGGTCTTTTAGATTTTCCTTTTAGTTAAATATAGTAAGCAAATTAACAACGGACCATTATTATAAATCTATTAGGTAAATCGATGAAATATAATGTGCATTTGTATTGTGCATGTATATTGAATAATACTACCTCCGACTCCCAAAAATCTGTGGTACTTTTTGGGACACAAATTTTAAAAAAAATGCGATGAGTAGAATGTATAGGATGTAGATTGTGAGTAGAAATTTTGAGGTATGGATTTAAAGGAATATTTTTATTTTTGTAATATGCAAATTTTTGTGGAACAAACTAAAAGAGAAAATATGCAAATTTTTGTGGGATAGAGGTAATAGTGGTGACATCATATGATAACTCTAAATTGTTAGGTTCTCTTTCAATTAAGAATGATGCATGGTAATTAAATTTGAATATTGCTGAATTGAATGCCTAGTGAATATATTAATGTGAAAGATGGACCAATATGCAATTAGTCCCAATATTTAAATTTTTGTACTTAAAATAAATACCATGGAATGAACATATTGAACTGAATGCGCTCTGTTCTTTTTTCTTTTTCCGGCTATTTATCGTCAAATTAATGGTGTTATGGTGCTAACAAAAGTTTACAATGATGATGTTTATGGTGAAAATTGAAACATTACATCACTGAAAATTATAATTTGAACTTGTCGCAGGAATCAAATGCAAAAATTGAACTAAAGAATATTTTTTTAAGCAAAAATAAAACATATACAGGGGAAAAAAGACAAACTTAGGGTGTGTTTGATTGGAAATTTTTGGAGATGAGTAATGGTATCAAAATTATAGTGTGTGTTTGAATTGATTCTACTATAACTTTGATTCCCAAAAATTAAGGAATCAACTATAGTCCATCTATATAAGAAATATGACTTTCATTCCATAGTCTTTCTATTCCTTACCATTATACCAAAACTGCTCCTCGAGAAAGTATTTTATTTATGAATTACTTGATTGATTTTCTCTTATGAATGGAAGGGTGTTGCTTGGAAGCGTCAGCAACCATGTCGTACAGAATGCAACTTGTCCAGTCACGGTGGTGAAGGGCCCAGCACCAAGGCACAAGGCATAGGATTTTTGGTTCAATAATATTTATAATAAATAATAATATTAATAATAAATAATAATAATAATAATAATAATTATTATTGTTTTATAGCCTTGAGATTTAGCAGACATTAGTATAAATTTGATTGTAAATGTTTTGGGTTGTTTATCTATTTATCGTTAATTATATATTTATTATAATATTTTTATGTCGAGTGGTTCTGATAGAAGCTTTATGAGTGTGACAATGGTTGGTACTTGTAAAAATGATTGGAATTTTATTGTATTTTAAATGTGTAATTCAAAGTCTCAAATTGGACTTTCGATCATATCTTTATCTATTATACAATTCTATTTCATTTTCTTTAGGATCAGAACACTTTTGGAGTGGGGGAAGGTAAAAATTTAAGTAATATTTGTTTTTATAAATTTCATTGTTATTTGATGTAAGATAAAACATTTTAATAAAAAAATATTATTAAATAAATAATTCCTAAAGTCGACCCGCCAATTTCATAATATCTCGTAATAATAATATTTTTATTTTATCTATATATTTTTTAAAATCTGTCTGGCATTTAAATTTCAATAGAACAAGATAGACCCAAGACGATTCACAGTGAACTTTAAGTTTTCATGAGAAAGTACAAACTGCAACAACAGCCCTAAATCTACTCTCTAAGTAAAATGGCCCATGATATCTCTTTAAAGGTGCAATATTATCATTAGGTTCAGACTTATATATACCTATATACTTATTAGATACACATTATTTTAATGTATATATTTTATTTTTATTATATTTATAATAAAAAATTAACTGAATTTTTTACTGATAAAATATTTTTGAATTTTTTTCAAACACGTATTTCACATATTTTTATTGAAATATTGAATAAGTTTTGATAAAAATATATTAAAAATAAAATAAAAATATTTCAGATGGAGGTATCTTGGCTGGGTATATAGTTGGACCCATTAATGATAATATTATAAGATACAAATAGGCAAGCTAATAATGTGGGAATTTTTATTTAAATCTATCTGGATATTTAATTAATCCAAATGATTGACCTTTTCCTTCCGATAACGTATAGATTTTTGAAACCTTCAACACAAATGCAATAATTTAACTTAATTAATTTTATTTAATTATTTTATTACTATTTTAGATATGAGAATAAAAATAATTCATAAATTTTTGAGCAATAAAAAAAAAAAAGGAAGGAAGAATAATAATTTAAAAATCTAATAAAAGTAAAAACAGGATGACCACACTTGAAATTGAAATACCATCTCCACTTCTGTTGAAAATAGAAACAAAACAAACACAAACTCGACAGGGAAATAAATTCCTTCACACCTCCGTCTCTTGCCCCAATATTTTCGATTACAACCATGGCGCGTGGATCCTCTCAGTCGCAAGCAACCTCCTCGGCCTCCTCCACCACCTCCCGCCCCGGCACCATGGCGCCGCGCGGCTCGGCCGCCGCCACCGCCGGGATGCGTCGCCGGAGGCTCGGAGGCGGTTCTACCTCTACCGCATCCACCGGAGGCAGCGGCGGCGGAGGAGGCCCGGGTGGAAATATGCTCCGATTCTACACGGACGACTCGCCGGGGCTGAAGATCAGCCCCACCGTGGTCCTGATCATGAGCGTCTGCTTCATCGGATTCGTCACCACACTCCACGTCATCGGCAAGTTTTACCGCTTCAAAATCGGATCCGGATCCTAATCTGGTTTCGCTGCTCTTGTCGAGAACAATGCTGTAGCTGTCACGTGTAATTTCCGTAGTCTTTGTTTAGGAGAGAGAAAGCATGTAGTGCAGGTGTTAAATAAATGTATGTCCTTGTATTAATCTTGGTACTTGTAATTCGGTTTTGTTTTGTTGTTTTTTTTGTATGTGTGATTAATAATATTTCAACTTTTAAGTTATTGTGGTCTGTTTGTTTGTCTCCACAATTTATTTTAGGCCAGGTTATATGCACCCACCACATGTATTTAAAGTGCACACTTAAAAATAATTTTTATTATAATTAATAAAATAACAAATATATCCCTCATAATTTAACAAACATATGTGGTGCACCCACCACAAAACATAAAAGACATGAATAAAAGGCTTTTTGTGTTGTTTTTGAATAATTTTTTCAAAAATAGTTGGCATGTTGGGTTGTTTATGAATAATTTTTCAAAAATAGTTGTAGCTTTCAGAAATGTTAGCCGAAATTTAGTTTAGGTATGAACAAAAAAATTCTAAATAAACTTAATTTTTAGAGTTTTGTTTTTGAAATGTAGTTTTTATTTTTATTTTTTTATACCTGCTATGAAAATTTGTTTTCCTTTTTGTTTTCGACATGTTGTAAAGTTTTTAGATAATTTTATTCATAGTTGATTAAAACAGGCTGCCATATATAGTTGTAAAGTTTTTAGATTAATATGCTCCATATTTTAAAGTTTAAACTCCGGCGGGAAGAGTGGATGTCGTGGGATGAGAGAGAGTCTGCACGGCTGCACTGTGAAGAAGGAGGAGAAAATTAGGGTTAGCATAAAAATAATACTATAAAATGGGTGTACTCATTTTATATTATGTGTGTGTGTGCACTATTAACAAACGTTGGTGCATTTAACTTGGGCCTTTATTTTATGGATAGTGCATCTTGCGAATTTTACTATGACCATTCTCTCTCTTCCTGTTAAATTTCACATGCAGAAAAGTACATTAAAAAAAAAGGTTTTACTAATTTTTTAAATTAATATATGAAAAATATATTGAATAAAATTTGTATTGTGAGCATTTTTGTTTTATTTATGTAATATAAAAAATTTTCGAGACATTTTTAAATAAGAAAAAGTTTATAAAGAACGGTGGAAGTGTAATATTCAAAAAATTAATCTTATTTTGTGCACCATGTACATAAATAAATTTTAGGAGTGACTATAGGTGGTGGAGGAAAAGGGAGAAGATGGATGTAAAAGGATTTTAGAGGTAGAAGAAAGAACGTTGGAGGAGAAGGGAGTTTTAGAGAGATAATTTTTTAGGCTTCTCTCTACTAATAATAAAATAATCTGTGGAACCAACTCTATAGAGACACAATAGAAATTTGAGGTTTATCCATAATTGAGGTGTGATTTAGATTAGTTGTTATATATCGCTCATTCTCTTTGGGTCCTCCCTTTGAGAACGATTTAGGAGGGAGATATACGGGTGAATTTGGAGATATTCATGGGGTGTAAGGAGACTTAGTGAACTAACTACTAACAACTAACATTTACCCATAAAATATATATATATATATATATATATATATATATATATAGCTCATTCTATTCCTACAATCTTCTATTATGCTTATATATTTGCTTGGGTAGATTGTTTTTTTTTTTTTAACTAACATTTGTTCTTAAGCTATTCATTCTATTTTTAGAATAAATCTAAATTTCCTCATATTTTAACTATTTAGGGGCGCTTGGTATGAAATTCTCAATGATAATGGGAGTGAAAATAAATGTATAGTAATTATAGAAGATAATGAGAATAAATGACGTACACAATATTAATTTTGCTCCTAAATAAGGTAATCATTACCCTCATTTGATTACTATCATCTCATCCTATAATCATCTTCCTCAATCAATCCCCTATACCACAATTAACAACTTTATTTTTTGTCAACTTTGTTGACAGAATTTATTAACGGTGTTTGTTTATGTGGCTTTTCAACATATTAATCCTATCAAACAATAATCCAAGATTTTATGTTCTTGGATGTAATATGAGGAGGGGGAGTAGAGAGAGAAATATTGTAATGGGAGTTGTATTTATTTTTAGAATTGTAAGAAATTGTGTGAATAGTACAAGAGAGGTCTTATTTATAGGTGTGCGAGTGTGAGACGACACCTTACGAGCCTATATGGCTTCCAGTGTTGACGAGGGTCCGTAACCCTCGTCCTGGTCCCTTACACTGCTACCTATGTTGTGCCTTGTCCTACTACTATGCCTTAGACTAGATGGGCCTCATTAAAAACCTCGCCGTAAACCACCCTTGTGGATAAACCGGACGGAGGGAAAAAGAGCGCACCACCGGGATCCTATAGACTAAGGGCGAGCTCATGGGCGAGCTCTTAGACGAGTCGGGCGATCTCTATTGCCTTGCGTGGTCTGTGAGTGTTGCGTGATGATGAACTCTGGCGAGACCTCCATGATGGTATGGGGTGAGCCCTGGGCGAGCTCCAGCACTACAGAGGCGACCTCTTGATTCTTCGAATTACCTCGAGTGGCTCGCCCATCAACAATTACCCCCCAGCTCGCCTTCATCATGGTTTGTGACATGTGTCGGCGAGCTGGTATAGGACTCTTGGGCGAGCTTTCTCGTGGGTGGAATTCGAGACGTCACATGCGTTTCCCTCAGCGTCGTTTCCGCGCCTGTAATAATAACTTTTCAAATTCATTGCAAAGAGGTCCCTGATCTTTCGGGAATTTTGAGCTTGTGCCCAGCGTCTATAAATAGGCGAAAACGAAGGATTTCCTCATTTTGCTTCCTTCATTTCTCAGAGCGCATTTCTGGTCAATCCTCTGCTCTAGACGCGTCTGCCAAGGTAGAGACCCGGATTTTTCCTCTCTTTCCTTGCTTTTTATTTTCGAACGTCTAAATTATGTCTGAGAACTCTTCGAGCCGTTCCCCCCCGCGTCGTGATTTGGGTAAAGGACAAATGACCGATGACCTTCTGAACCCTCGAGAGGCACCCGTGATCCTCTCTTCGAGCCCCGGGGCGAGCTCTGGGACTTCCCCGGACAGTGGCGAGCTCCTTGGGTCAGTACGTTCTGACTGTGGCGAGCAAGCTACCAGTTCCAGCGGGTATTCCCCCCTTCGCGAGCTCTGGGACTACTCTGAGCGAGTTTCTGGGGGGGCTGCGGCCCCGGTCGAAGAAGAGGTCGCTGAGACCGATGCCCGGGAGGGGGTCATCGAGGTGGTGGCCGATGATATCGTTGCCGAGCTGGCCCGTGAAGTCGATGAAGAGATCGATGGGGATACAGGGACGGAGGTTACTTACGAATACCTCTGTTTTATCAACTTTCCCTTCCCAAAGCTCCCCGAACATCAAATCTCCGCCGAGGTCGTGCACGAGTTCGACTGGAGCGAGTATGTGAGGACCCATGGGGCGAGCTTTCCCCTACCTCGGCGAGCTCCGATTCGAAAAGCCGCTGGCAGGTCTGACTTGAAGGCCAACGGGATGGAGAGTATCATGAGTGAGTTCGCCCTTCCGGATATTCGGAGGCGGTTCCGCATCCCGCTGGACGTTTTTATGTATCCTGCCGAGGAGAAAGAACGGGCCGACCTCCCCCCTGCCGGACTCACTGCCATGAATTATCATACCCTAAAGGCTGGGCTCACCCTTCCCCTCCACCCTATAATTGGGCAGTTTTTGGCGGACACGGGCCTCGCCATTACCCAACTCACTCCGAACGCATGGAGTAATTTGTTGGTTGCCCTGACTGTCTTCGGGCTCGAGGGTTATGAAAACCGGCTCAGCACGGCAGAGATTAGCGAGCTATTCAACGTGATCAGACAAGTGAGGGAGGGGAAGGGCTATTATTCTTTTCAAGCTCGACCGGGGGGCAAATTTTTAGGCGACCTCCCCAATAAAATCCGAGATTGGAAGGAGCAGTTCTTCTTCATCGGGGGGGATTGGCGAGTGTTAGGATATCTATGTTAGATGTTTTGATGATATAAAACAAATCAGCTTGTAATAGGACCAGCTGAACATGTTAGTCAGCTGATGACTAGTTAGGATTAGATAGGTTCGAGTAAGGGGGAACCTACCTTGCTGCCTAGAAGATCCGAAGCTCTCATAGAAGAGAAGATCAGCTGAGACCTTATGGACTTAGCCAATTTTAGAAGACAGAAGATTCATTCAGCTGACACTGGAGCATCGAATACAGATCATCAGAGAAGTTTACATCAGCCGATAAGCTGAAGAGCAGATCAGCTGATATCAGAAGATTAGCTGATCAGCTGAGAGCACGTCGCAGACAAGACAAGGATCATGGATAAAAGACGTATCCAGACAAAGTCAAGAAGACCAGCTGAGGTGCACACCAGCAGACGTGCACACCAGCTGAGGTCCAAGTATCAGCAGACTGATACATCAGCTGAGGAGACAGATCAGCTGAGGTTTTGTGCTCGATCCAGACTCTTCGGAATCAACTTTAAGGGTTGACTTGCGACATAAAAGGAAGATTCCCAGAATAGTTGATCAATCAATCAAGGGGACAAACTTGATTGATTGAAGATCGCAAAAAATGACGGGAATCAAGAAGGAAACTCAATCAATCACAATGATTGATTGAAAACGAAATTATAGGATCTCAGATTTCTAGTCCATCACAACGGCTAGTTATTTGATCCTATAAATAAGAGTAATAGTGATAATTTCAGTAGTAGAGATTTACACGCACATTAAGCAAGCCAATACTCTGTCAAGTCTTATCACTTACGCTCAAAAACACCATCAATACTTATCTTTTAAAAGCTTTGTAGAAGCTGTGAGAAGTCAATTGCAACTATAGCATTGACAAAGTTGTAAAGAGAGAAGAACTCTCAAAATTGTGTAAGCAAGTGAGTAAGTGAGTTAGTGGAGAGTCCCTCAAGTCCAAGTTGGATTGAGGAGAGTGGATGTAGGACAGTTGGTCCGAACCACTATAAACCCCTGTGTCTCTTCGTATTTCTTTCTGCTTTTATCTGTGCACATCACTAAAAATCAAATTCTCTTTAAATCGTTTCCGCACTATACACAGCGCACTATTTACAAAATTCAGATTACCTCAAGTAGTCTGCTGGTTTTCTGAATAAATCTGTAAATTTGAAAAAGGTTTTTGAATACTTACAAGTCTATTCAACCCCCCTTCTAGACTTGTTCAAGTGTATTCTTCCCAAAACCTGCCTTTGGGACCAACAAGTGGTATCAGAGCTGTGTGTCCTAACGGCCACAGTCTGAAAAGCTTTTGGTGGTCACCTGGACAGATCCCTGAATTTTTAGAATTTGTGTGCTTTTTATCTAACCACTTGCAGATATGTCTTCCTACAAAAAGAGTGGATCCAAGACAAGGAAGTTACCTGAATTCTCCATAGAGGATTATGACTACTGGAAATTCAGGATGGAAAATCACCTTGGAGCCATTCATGATCGAATGCTAGATGTTCTGGAGGAAGGGCCAATCAAGTTCTTCTGGGAAGGAATAAGTGATGGCAAGACTCCAGAAGCTGAAATTAGTGAAAGAAGGAAGACAGAGAAGAAGAAAAGTGAATTAAACGATGCTGAAAGAAAACTCTTCAACCTCGATCAAGTGGCAAGAACAGAAATCATTGAGACACTCTCCAAAGAATATATAGAGAAAATTAAGACATGCAGAACTGCAAAGGAGATGTGGGAAAAACTCTCCTTGATGTGTGAAGGGACAGATCAAATCAAAGAAAACAAGCTTCAAGCTGTTCTACATACTTTTGACACATTCAAAATGAAAGCTGATGAAACCATTGATCAGCTAGATATGAGACTGACAAACATACTGAACAAAGCAAGCTCCTTAGGAAAGGATTACTCGGAGAAAGAGATTAATAACAAAATTCTGAGATCTCTTACTCCTAGATGGAGAGTGAAGGTGACAGTAATTAAAGAGACAAAGAATCTATCTGAGATGAGTCATCATACACTGCTATCTCATCTAAAGGCACATGAGTTCGACATCCAAGAAGAAGATCAAGAAGATGAGACTCCAACTACATCAGCCACAAAGAATGTTGCATTCTCTGCTGCAGCTGATAGTCAAGAGAAATCCTCTGCTCCAGAAGACATGAGCTTAAAGGAGCAACTTGCTCTATTGACCAAGAAGTTTGACAAAATGTCAAACAAGTTTCAGAAATATAGATCTCATTGGAAGAAGAATAAGAGTGATTCTTCCAGAAGATACCAAAAGTCATCTGATGTCAGAAGATCATCAGATGAACAGGAGACCAGATATAAGTCTCCAGAGAGAAGGAGGGATCCAAGTCCCAGAAGAGGAGGAGATAGTGTTTGTTTCACTTGCAACAAACCAGGACATCTCAGTTATGATTGTCCTCAACTTACCCCAAGGGAAAGAGAAGAAAAGAGGATCAAGAGAGATCGCAGATTCGCTGATAAGAGAGCGTTGCTGGCAGAAGAGGAGAAGCAGGATATCATCTCGTCCTCGTCCTCATCTGATTTTGAATCAGAAGATGATATCTGCCTTATGGCTAAGGTGGAAGAGGTAAATTCTCCTACCCCCTCTGTTAGCTCATCTTGCTCCTCTACCTATTCTATGGAGTCAGATATACACAAGTTGTTATCTGATCTCCAATCCTCCTTAAAAGTTTGTTCTAAGCTGGAAGAGGAGAACTCTAGTTTGAAAGCTAAAGTTTTAAGCTTAAGACAAGATCTGGAAAGCACTAGACTACCAGTGATATCCCATGACTCACAAGCTAACAAGTCTGATGACTTAATAGCAAAATGTGAAGAACAGGAGAAGCTGATAGAAAAGCTACTTTCTGAGAACACTGTCTTGAGTGAAGAACATAATCTGCTGACAGCTAAGTTCGATGAACTCTTCAAGCAGAATGAGCTGATAACAAAAAATTCACAGCAGCTTCAGCTGAAAGTGGATCAGCTGACTAAGGCAAAGAATGCCGTGTCTGAAATAGCTAAATCCTCACAAACTGTGAATGATAAAAGGGGTCTTGGTTATCCCAAACCCAAACCACAAAAGAAGAAGAAAGGTGACAGTGGATTAATTAGGGATCCTCGAAAGGGTAAAGGGCCAGCTGAGCCTGCATCTGGATCAGAAGGGCAGAAGAGCAGAGGGACAGAAAAGGTCCCAGCTGGACAGAAGAGCTCCAAAGCTCAGAAGTCTGCTGGTGATCAAAAGGTTTCAACAAAGCAGAAGAGTACTCAAACTCAGAAGCCTGCTGACAACCAACATAAGTCCAAAGCTCAGAAGTCTCGAGATCAGAAGAGGAATCCAAATCATAGCTCAGCTAAGACAAGGAGACCTCAGCAGAATCAGCAGAGAACTGATAAGCCTGGGTCATCTCAGCAGAGTAAACCCAAGCGAAACAGACCTCAGCCCTGGGTTACTTTTAATGTAACCAAAGTAGGCAAGCCTTCATCGGCTAAAGTTTATGAGTCATTCGGAGGCTCAAGCCGAAATTATCCATTTGAGCAACCCACCTATAAACCTGCTGTTGTCACTCATCGCCCCAGAAAAGATCCTCTAAGGGAGATGATTTTTGTGGACAAATATGGTAGAAGGCTGAAATCACCTAAACCTCACAAGGATGATCTCTACCTGTGGATCCAGAAAGTCGATACTAACCGATCAGGACCCAAAGATAGGGTACCTAAAACCTGAGTTTTAATTTCAGGTTAACTCTAGCCCTATAGAAAGAAAGGAAGCCAAAGGCCATGTCTGGTACATTGATAGCGGTTGCTCGAAGCACATGACCTTTGAGAAGCATCTTCTCCAGAACTTTGTAACGCTGGATGGGCCTAGAGTTGTGTTCGGTGACAACAATTTTGGAGTCACAAGAGGTGTAGGCACGCTGCTGATCAAAGGAACAAGAGTTGAAGAAGTCTACTATGTAGTAGGGCTCATGCATAATCTTCTGTCCGTATCCCAATTCTGTGACAAGGGATACTCAGTAAGATTCTCTAAGAACTCTTGTCTAGTTGTTAATGATTTAAATGAGCAGGTGTTACTAACTGGCCTCAGAAGAGGTAATATGTATCTTGCAGATTTTGCAAACTGTTCAGCTGACTCATGCCTAGTTGCTAAAAGCTCATCAGAGATCAGCTGGCTCTGGCACAAGAGGTTAGGTCATCTGAACTTCAAGACTCTCAACAAAGTTGCAAGGAAGGGTCTAGTCAGAGGTCTACCAAATGAGGTGTTTGCATCTGAGCAGAAGTGTGATGCCTGTCAGAAAGGGAAGCAAACTAAAGCCTCATTCAAAGATGTGCAGAGTACTTCAACAACAAAAGCACTCCAGCTGCTTCATATGGACTTGTTCGGACCTGTCTCTCCCCTTAGCTTCAGTGGAAGGAAGTATACACTGGTGATTGTTGATGACTATACAAGATTCACTTGGGTAGTGTTCTTGTTCAAGAAGAATGAGACTATGGTCAAGATGCTGGAGTTGTTCAAAAGGATTCAGAAGGAGCTGGATCTCAGCATAGTCAGAATCAGAAGTGATAAAGGTACTGAGTTTCTTAACTCTGTTGTTTCTGACTATTGCAGGGATAATGGTATTCAGCATGAGACATCAGCTGCCAGAACACCTCAGCAAAATGGGTTAGCCGAGAGGAGAAACAGAACCCTCAAGGAGGCAGCAAGGACTATGTTAGCTGAATATCAGACTCCTCAAAGATTTTGGGCAGAAGCCATCAATACTGCCTGCTTCATCCAAAATAGGTGTCTACCAGTCAAGAGACATGGGAAGACTCCTTATGAAATGTACAAAGGTAAAACTCCTAACCTTTCCTCTGTTCATACTTTTGGGTGTAGGTGTTTCATCCATGACAATGGAAAGACTAAGTTAAAGACTTTTGATGCTAAGGTTGCTGAAGGAATATTCTTAGGATATTCTGGAAGTAGCAAAGCCTATAGAGTCTTTAATAAAGTTTCTCTCTGTGTGGAGGAGACACCCCATGTTGTATTTGATGAATCTTTTCATGAGTACAGCAAGGAGAAGCTAGCTGTAGAGGTGGATCAGCTGAATCTGTCAGATAAGTCAGATCTGATTAAGGTAGTAGTACCTAGGATAGAATCAGACTCAGATTCAGATGATGAGCCCAAATCAGCTGATAAGATCTCATCAGCATCAGGTGATGACACATTGACTCCTGACACTAACCAAGGGGGAATTTTAGACAAGACCCAAGAGGAACAGACTATGGCACCTCAAAGGAGCAAGAAGACACTGTCTGATTTCCCAGCTGAACAGATTCTAGGAGATCCAAGTGTAGGTGTTCAAACCAGAAGAAAGCTAAACTTGGGTGCTCAATTCAGCTGTTATGTGTCCCTGATAGAACCCAAAAATATCCATGAAGCTCTTGAAGACCCAAACTGGATTATAGCTATGCAAGAGGAGCTAAATCAGTTTGCAAGACAAGAAGTTTGGACCCTAGTAGAGAGGCCCAGACATCAGAAGGTCATAGGCACTAAGTGGGTATTTAAGAACAAAAAGGATGAAAATGATGTAGTAGTTAGAAACAAGGCAAGGCTAGTAGCACAGGGGTACTCACAGTCAGAGGGGATTGACTATGATGAGACATTTGCTCCTGTAGCAAGACTAGAAGCCATTAGATTGTTTCTGGCTTACGCAGTTTTCAAAGGGTTCAAAGTATATCAGATGGATGTCAAATCAGCTTTTCTGAATGGAATCCTGGCAGAAGAAGTTTATGTGGAACAGCCACCAGGATTTGAGATTGGGAACAAGGTTTACAGGTTGCAGAAGGCTTTATATGGACTAAAGCAGGCACCTAGAGCTTGGTATGATACTCTATCACAATTCCTACTGGATAGTGGATTCAATAAAGGAAAGATAGACAAAACCTTGTTCAGAAAGGTAGACGGAAATGATATTCTCTTAGTGCAGATATATGTGGATGATATCATTTTTGGCTCCCCCAACAAACTGATGTGTGATGAGTTCAGCAAGCTAATGACCAGCAAGTTTGAAATGTCCATGATGGGGGAGATGACTTATTTCCTTGGACTGCAGGTAAAGCAATTGTCCAGTGGAACGTTCATTAGCCAAGCTAAGTATGCCAAGAACTTGATAGACAAGTTTGGAATCAGTAGCAGCAGAGAAGCTAAGATTCCAATGATGGCAAATTTTAGCATGGATCCAGATGAGGCTGGTGAGAAAGTAGATCAGACACAATATAGGGGACTTATTGGTTCTCTGCTGTATCTCACTGCCAGCAGACCTGATATCAGCTTTGCAGTTGGGGTGTGTGCAAGGTTTCAGGCAAATCCTAAGAAATCTCATCTGGAAGCAGCAAAGAAGATTGTAAAATATTTGAAGGGTACTTACAATCTAGGCCTCTGGTACCCAGCTGATGACAACTTTCAGCTGAGTGGGTACTCAGACTCTGACTATGGAGGGTGCAAGATTGATAGGAAATCAACCTCTGGCACATGTCAGTTTCTGGGAAGTAAGCTGATATCTTGGTTCTCCAAGAAGCAGACTTCCGTAGCTACTTCTACAACAGAGGCAGAGTACATGGCTGCTGGGAGTTGCTGTTCTCAGCTGCTCTGGATCAGACAACAGCTGAAGGACTACCATGTGATCACAGAAGAGATACCCATCTTCTGTGATAGCACAAGTGCAATAGCCATTACTCAGAATCCTGTCCTCCATACTCGATGCAAGCATGTGGACATAAGACATCATTTTCTTCGGGATCATGCTGAGAAAGGAAATATCAGGATGGAGAAAATTCATACGGAGAAGCAGAGAGCAGATGTTCTTACCAAGCCCTTAGCTGAGGCAAGATTCAGAGAATTAGTAGCAGAATTAGGAATGATTGATGGAGGGGCAGTTCTATAGAAAGAAAGTTTTTTTTTTT
>JAPKLY010000095.1:0-115096 GCA_026898435.1 Prunella vulgaris
ATATATATATTCATCGATGTCTTTCTATCAGGAAATATTCCATCTTCAACATATCTTCTTTAAGAGATATGAGACTCCAAAAAAACAGGCTCTCTGGAAGCATCAATGCAGAAACATTTCGTATTTGCCCTAGAACAAAAATACTAATAGGGAAATACCTGTATATTCAAACTATTACAAAATTAATGGACAAAAGTATTTAAATATAGAGAAAGAAAAAATAAACTTAGTCTAAATTAAATGGTGGATGAAAAAAAATCAAACTCAATCCATTATACAGAGCTTCATACGGTGAAAATTTGATAAGTTAGTTAATAATATCTTTTAATATTTGTGTGATGTGTATAAAAGAATGGCTGCTGAAAAAAAAAATCCATGAAAAAAGAGGATTGAAACAGGAGTTATAATCTTTGAAATTAGGGCTAAAAAATTTAAAACTTAATTATCAAATTTCCCTTAAAATATGAATATTCAATTTTTGCCCCAATCTGCTTATCTAGGCTGTAATTACTGAGATCCCGAAAAAAAAATTAAATTGAACTTCAAATAAATCTCCACACACTCCTAATAAATAAAAATTAAAAAAATAATTTTTTTCACAATCCCTAATTCTACTCTAAAACCTATTTCACTATAACTAATCTAAGGCGTGAATCCTAATTACCCTACTGCGTGTTCTGTTTCGTAAAACCCCGTTTCCATAAAATTGTACGCTCAATAAATATCCTGAAATCTCCACCAAAACCGCTCAGTATCGTTTGGGCCTAACTAAAGAAGTCTGGGCTTAGATCATTAAATAAGAAGTTAGGCCCAACTATTTTAATTCTCAATTGGCCAAAACTATATACCCCTCAATACTTATTACGTACACACTCTTTTAATGTACATATTCTATTTTTATTAAAAAATTAACTAAATTTCAACAAATATACTGAAATAATATCTTTACGATTTTGGGACCAAAAGCGTGGACCCCGTTGTTGTTGGGACCAAAAATGCAATTTTCTCTTTAATTTTGGTATATAAATTGTTTGAAATATCTTCTTACATATATTTTATTATGCATGTATGAAACGTCACCTTCTCCATTTTTTGCTTTCTTATACCAAAATTTGCAGGTGGCATACCAAAAGAAATCGGACTTCTCACCTCTTTAAAGAGATTATCTCTTAGTGATAACAATTTGGAAGGTGGGTGCATCATCAATCCTTGACTAATTTTATAATTGATCTGTTAAAGTAAGGGAAGAGTCGTGCCTCTGTATATATTTTTTTTATTATTAAATTTGTTTGTCAGTCTTAATATATTTTAATGGCTTGAAACTTTCTTACAGAAAAGTGATTGCATTTTTGCAAATGTAACTTTAATAATTAATTTATATATAGGTGGCATACCAAGGGAAATTGGTCATCTCACCTCCTTGGTGTATCTAGGACTTTACGATAATAACTTGACAGGTATGCATAACAAGATCAACTGAAAAATTCCTAGTCGTTTTAGAATTATGTTCTCTTATAACAAATTTTCAGGTGGCATACCAAAAGAAATTGGACATCTCACCTTTTTGGAGGAATTATATCTTTATGATAACATGTCCATAGTCGTTTTACAATAATTTTCTCTCAATCTTCCCCTTCTTGATTCCGATCACATCCAAATAGATGTGGTTCTCGTCAATAGGGGTGAGGGAAGGGTTCCGGGGTGGGTGCCGACTTTGATCCTTGTGGATGGCTTCTCTCATCTTGTTCTGAAATTAAACAAAATATAATTATAATTTAATATTAATTAAAAATTTGACTAGCTATTTGTGTTTGCACACAAATACATTTTCCTACAAGTGTATAGAATCGTGTAGTATGAAGCTAGACCAAGTTATAAAATATCGAACCCAAAGAAAATAATTAAGTAATTATAATATCAATGTTTTGTGAGTTTTTGGAATTAAAATAAACAAAAATTAAATTTGCAAATCTGATTTTTTGACTAATCACTACTTTAATACGCAAGAATTTAATCTAATTAAGTTTGCAAAAACGATAACCTACCTAGCTAATCTAACATGACTTTGAATTGGTGATTCTTTGGTTACCACATTGTTATACATACATGTCATGTGTCCTTGATAGCAAGAAATTCTAAACAACAAATCGGATAGGGAACCAGTAAAACTCAGTTAGTATAATTATAAATTAAAAATAAATTGTATATAAATAATATGAAAATTTTCAACATAAACTAACATAATAATTTTACTTAATAAACATAATTTAAAGTCATAAACATAAAACGTAATGTAACTAAATTTTCCAAAACAGGAGAAAAAGAAACAACCTAAAACTATATAAAAATATAACCGATCAAAATGAGAAAATTTATGGTCAAAATGAAGAGCAACGAAAACTAGGAGCATTGGGCACCTTCGTAAATACCAAACAGAGAGGTTGGGGTGGTAGAAATGGGAAATCTGAAATGGGGTTGTAAAAATCAATAACAAACTCATGAAGTAAAATTTACAAAAATAATCAATTAAAAAAGATGGTGGATCAAGGCACTTGGCACACTAGCTAATTAAACTATACATTAATGAGTAAATTTTCACTTAGGAGGTGATTGTACCTAATTTCATAGGATTCATCGCTTAATAAATATTTAAATAATACAGTTTATAGACCCTAATATCTTTACCAAGCCATTACTTGTAACCTGGAAAAGCACCAAACATCATCAATTATCTTCCGAAACAATTAACCTGATCTCTAACAACTAATCAATTTTCTACTTCATAACCATTAAGTATCATCATATGCAATATACAGTCATGGCCAATAAAATGTAATAACAATAAACTTGAACAGACCTATGGAATTAAACACAAATTAAACCACCAATTGAATAAAAATAGAACGTTATAACATATAAGTATCATCATACACATAGTCATGGCCAATAAAATGTTTTAATAATAAACTTGAACAGACCAGTGGAATTAAAAACATATTAAACCACCAATTAAATACAAATAGAACGGTATAAATATCAATTCATGAAATGTATTTGCCCTAGAACAAAAATAATATCAGGAAAATTCCTACATAATCAAACTATTACAAAATTAAAGGACAAAAGTATTTAAAAAAAAGAGAAAGAAAAAATAAACTTAGTATAAATTAAATGGTGGATGATAAAAAATCAAACGCAATCCATCATACAGAGCTTCATACGGTGAAAAATTGAGAAGTGAGTTAATAATACTTTTAGTATCTGTGTCAGATGAGTATAAAAGAATGGCTGATGAAAAAAGAGGATTGAAACAGGAGTTATAATCTTTGAAATTAAGGCTAAAAAATTTAAAACTTAAATATCAAATTGCCCTTAAAATATGAATATTCAATTTTTGCCCCAAACTGCTTATTTAGGCTGTAATTACTAAGATCCTGAAAAAAAAAATTAAGACCCACTTAGTTGGGGTTGGGGGCAATGAGGGTGAGAAATGAGAATGAACAAGGATTCATGAACATTCATTCTCAATAATATTTTTTGTTTTTATTTATTATACATGAATGAGATCATAAAAATAGATTAAACAAAAGAGTATTCACTAACTCCATTATGATTACCCTTTTAATGATTTCCATCATCAATCCCATCATAAATTCATAACAAACATCCTCTTATTATATGATACAGGTCACATACCAAATGAAGTTGGAAATCTCACTTCCGTGCAATATCTCTACCTCTATTCGAATTACTTAACAGGTATATATGTTTAAATTGTTAGTGTTTTATTTTAGATGTACGTACTTTTTTAAATGACTAAACAAGTAAATGATATGTGTTTTGCTTCTAAAATTTTCTATAGCACATCAGAAAGAGTCGAAAAGACTCTTTGTTGGTCCCTTAAAGTGGTCAAGATCTAGAGGGGGGGTTTGAATAGACCTTGAGGCCAAAAACAAATTTTCAAACTTTTCAAAAATGATGGATTCTAGAACCTTACAATACCCTTTTTTGAAGTTTAAAAGAACAAGTCTACAGGAGTTTTTAAAACTGGACCACAAAGATTATAGCTGTGGACTTAGAGAAGTTTGCAGCTGCAGAGTTTAAAAACTTGCAAAATAATCAATCACTTGTAGACAAAATATCAGAGGAGTTCTCACAATTAAGATTGTATTGAGAATACTCTAATGTGCAGCGGAATAAAGTGAGTGTTAATAAAAAATAATATAAGCAGACTTAACAACTGAGTGACTTATGAAAGTCTACAGCTGTAGAGTCAGCTTTTCTCTTATGAAGATCACAAGGTTTTATGCACTTCAGTTTCAAAGCAATGATGAATGTAACAAGATAATAGAATATGCAGGACAAGAATATAAAGAGCAGAAGGTAAATAAACCAGGTTTATAGTGGTTCAGTGTCCATAAAAAGACCACCTACATCCACTGTTACACCACTTAGGTGTCAAATTCACTAAGAAGTGATCACTCAGATCAATACAAGTAGTTCCCCCTTAGAACTAGGTTCACTCAGATTCCTATTCTAAAAAGAGATTAAACTACTCTATTCACTCAGAAAACAACTCACTAAGAGTTTTACAAACCTCACAAAGAGATATCTACACTAAGTAGAAATTAAAAGTGGGTGAGGGAACAACAAAAAGGTGTGATTCTTTCTAAGAAAATCCTAACCAACTATCCTATGAATCACAAAGAATAAAACGAGTAAAGTTCTTCTTAGAATATTACTGGCTGTAGACTTGCTTAGGTTGAATGCTTGTAGGCTCAGGGTTGTTGTTGTTGATTCCTCTGAGGACTTCTTCTATTTATAGATTGAGTGGTGTGACTTATCCGATGGGAATTTCAAATTTGAAATTCAGATAAGGCTCCTCTCTCTCTATTGGCATGTGTGAGGTGGTCCTCATCCTTCACACAGGATAGTACTGATTGTACTATGTCCTTTTCTTTAGAATTCTGGCCTCCTTGTAACTAATCTTCATTTGGCTTCAAATTCTTTAGAAATAACCTCCACTTAAGTACAGTTTAGTGAGTGCTTGAGAGCTACACTAATAGTGTTTAAGTGTCTTCATTGATCTTTAATTAATCTCTGACTTGTACTTCATCTTCAAACGGTTCTTTGCAGATGTAGAGTCTTCAACCTTGCAGCTGTAGAGTCCTGTCAATATGAAAAATCGGCTGTAGAGAAACCATACAGCTGTAGGGTCATGTCTTAACTGTATAATGATCAAATATACAACTGTAGACTTCACTTACAACTATATGTTTCAAACACCAATTTCCTTAGCAAAAGTGTTAGATCAAATTAACAAATAAACACATTTGTTTTGCACACATCAAAATCTAAACCAAGGTACTAATGCTCTTGTTATATTACTATCTTCTGATTATCAATGTTTGACAAGTAGTATACCTAAAGAAATCGGACTTCTCACCTCTCTAAAGGGATTATCTCTTGCTAATAACAATTTGGAAGGTGGGTGCATCATCAATCCTCAACTACTTTAATAATTGACTTGTCAAAGTAAGGGAAGAGTCGTGACTCAATATATTTTTTTTTAATTATTAAATTTGTTTATTAATCACATACCAAATGAAGTTGGAAATCTCACTTCTCTTATCTAATTACTTAACAGTTATCATTAATAGAGTAATTCTCACCATATATATTCATCGATCTCTTTCTATCAAGAAATATTCCATCTTCTATCTTCAACATATCTTCTTCAAAAGATATGAGACTCCAAAAAAACAGGCTCTCTACAAGCATCAATGCAGAAACATTTCGTAATATGTTGGAGCTTCAACATTTAGATCTTAGTGATTATTACTTGATGAGTATGTTTTACAGTTTGAAACATTTTTTTACAGAAAAGTGATTGTATTTTTGCATATTTAACTTCAATAATTAATTTATATATAGGTGGTATACCAAAGGAAATTGGTCATCTCACCTCCTTGGTGTATCTAAGGCTTCACGTTAATAACTTGACAGGTATGCATAACAAGATCGAGTGAAAAATTCCTAGTCCCTTTAGAATTATGTTCTCTTATAACAAATTTTCAGGTGGCATACCAAAAGAAATTGGACATCTCACCTTTTTGGAGGAATTATATCTTTATGATAACATTTTGAAAGGTATGCTGAACAAGATCGACCCAAGTTCATAGTCGTTTTACAATAATTTTGCTATAAAAGTGTTGCAGGTGATATCCCAAAAGAAATTGGACTTCTCACCTCTTTGAAGGAGTTATATCTTAATGATAACAACCGATAAAAAAATTAAAAAATCTTAATGATAACATTTTGGGAGGTGGGCGCTTCTGCCATCCTTGACTAATTTTAGAATTGATCTGTTAAAGCAAGGGAAGAGTTGTGACTCTCTATATATTTTTTTTAGAGAAAATATATAATATTACCTATTTTTGAGAGGACATTATCTTTTTTGCCCTCTCACAAAGAAAATTTTATTTTTACCCAATTTGAAGATAAAAAGACCATAGTATAAAGTGAAAGATAAAGACTATAGTACAAAAAGATAAATAGAAATTTACTCTACTTTTAAAAAAAAAATTGTGTAGACCGTCTCGTTACATGAGATTGACAAAAAAAAAAAAGTGGTGATAATATTATACTCTCTCCGTCCCATAATTGTTTGCACACTTTCCTTTTCTATATATCAGCCTCATCTAAAAATCTGAATTTGTAGAAGGGTGTAGAATCAATTCATTAGAATTTCCTTTTCTATCTGCCTAAAAGAATTCCGCCTCATCTAAAAATCTGAACTTATCAAACCCAGGACACAGGGCGGGCCTAAGCTCTGATACCATGAAAGAATTTCATCTCATCTAAAAGTACAAACTTGTAGAAGGGTGTGAAATCAATTCATTTATTTAATTTTACACTACAAAAATACGAGTTTTAACGACCGCTTATTAGTCGCCAAACCGATTTGGCAACCGATAAGTTGGCCGCGAAAAACGCTGTAGCAAAACTTTAATGACTGCTTTTAGTGTCGGTCGTTAATTTACCCGAGTCTTGACCCGCTTGGGTGAACTCAGTGACCGCTGAGAGTGGTCATTAAATATAAATTTTTATTTAATTATTGCTACGATTGTTAATTTATTGATTAAATTTAAATCTTAATTGTTATTCAATTTTTTGCATCACGGTTGGTAAACATTTATGTAAAAAAAAGAGAGGTTAAGCTGGTTCGAATCCAGGCCCTTTCGAGGGCTGACCGGGGCTCAAACCACTTGGCCAAGGATCCAAGCTCAATTATAGTGGCATACCAAAAGAAATTGGAAATCTCTACAGGTGGATTCATTCACTTTCTTGCTCTCTACAGGTGGCATACCAAAAGAAATTGGAAATCTCACCGCTTTGAAGATCTTATCTATTGCGGATAACAATTTGGAAGGTAAGTGCATCACCAATTCCCGACTAATTTCCGAATTGATTTGTGAAAAGGAATGTGGCTTGTATGTATTTTCTTGTCAAATTATCAGCTAGCTAATCCCCTCAAGTATAAGGCTTCATAGTAATATCAAAACAAGTAAATGACCAAGTAGTATCGTCCATGGGAGGAGCTAGTGCAATGAGTACTTAATCCTATAAGTTGTCATGCTTATATTACGAGCATAAATTTTAGATTTTAGTCCTTTATCTTTCAAAAAATTTTATTTCAGTCACTACTAGAAAAAGACTCTTTCTTGACATTTAAAATTGTCATTTTACATTATTTTTCAATACATTTTATTTATCATGACAATTTCCAAAAGTGTCCTCTAAATTAATGTAACAATAGGACTTTATCTTTTAAGACAATCTTAAATGTCAAGTAAATGTACTTTAACCTACAATTAATTAACAACATAAATTTATCAATATTAATTAATAATGCATATTAAATTTCATAATATTTTTTATTAAAAACTATTTTCATTTCCTGCCATTTTAAATTAAGAAAATACTACACTAACTAAATGTCATGATATGTACATTCACTTTAAAATTCTTTTTTGTATTCTTTTTTAAATTTTATTTAACATTAATTAATGATATATATTAAGTGTCATGGTAATTTCTTTTATAAAAAATACCATCAATTAAATAAATAACAATAGTAATATAATTAGAAAAAATGTAAAAGAATAATATAGAAGATACTTCTCATTAACCATTGTAAACTAAATGTCAAAAAGATATTATACTTAAATAACATTTCTCGAATGTACATATCTTTAATTTCTATACAAATGGACAAAATACATTTCTCGAATGTACATATCTCTGCATCAAAAGAAATAAAATCTCTAATCCTCCAATCTTTAGTTATAACATATCCATCGATCTTCATCCTTATAAGTCCAAGCCCTACAAAAACACATTGAATTTGTTATACGTTTAAAATTCTGCATAAACATGATTTAAGGATGTTGACAAATAATTAATCGTCACAGGTTGAAATCAAAATGGTGTAAATAATAGTCAAGTTAGTAACATATACAAACTTCCATGTAGACAGCTAGAAAACTGAAACTACAGACTTCCATGATGACAATATATTTGTCATTTGCATATGGTATCAGAATACTGGAGCTTTAAAAATAATATCCAAAAGATTAATAAAAACAATGAGCAAGCTAGAGAAAGACAATACAAATTAAAAATAAAAAATCAGATGCACAAGTATTCATATGTTATAAGTAAAAGGTAATCTCACAAAATATAAATTCAAATAATCTAATACACTTAAATGTGCACTAAAATATGCACTGCAATTAGCATCTAAAGTAAACAATAGAATGAAAGATGTAAAAGCATGAAAAATACTTACTTGATTATAATCAATAAATTAGCATTTGCAATAGATATAATCTCATTTACGAAGCTCATCGGATCATGCCTAAAAACCTGAAGAAATTTAATAAAACATATGACTTAGCTCACAAATTGAAATAGAAGAAATTCAAATATCAAATACCTGGTCAATTCTTTTTTAATCCATGATCTGTAAACTCAAATTTGCTTTACCCTGAAATTAAAAAAAAAATAAAAAATTGCGTGAAGATTTCCAAAATTCAACCATCATCCTCAAAATTGGTCTATTTAATCTACATTCTGAAATATCTGAAAAGAAAGACTAATCAATTGAGACTCCATTAGTAGAGAGAGTGAGTAATGATAATGGTTTGAAGAGAAATTAAGAGGATCTGTTCATGATACAGTCGTGCCAATCAATTTTTATAACACTCTTCTAACTTCAGAGCCTCATAATTTTTCAACAACCGGTGGGTCAGGACTAAAATTTTCAACAAATTCCCATCTCAAACAAATAATTTCTGAATCCTGGTCGGTCAGCTCATATGTGCATTATTTCATTGATAAGCAGTATACCCAAGTTTTTTGGTAATTTTCCGTCTATTTCTTTCTATGTCTTTGTCCACATTTTTTATTTCATTTCTCAAATTTTGAATGATTGGTTATAAGCTCAACTAATGAGATGTATTATGTATATTTCTTCCCTTAAAAAAAATGAGATGTATATTTCTCAAAATGGGCTGCTGGCAGCCCATAGTTATGGGCTTCCATTTACATAAATGAAAGATGCATGTGTATTGGCACTACAAAAAAAAAAAAAAAAAATTAATTTACTTAGATGACAACTGAGATTAAATGTGGTCTTCCTTTTTCTACATGCAAAGAATTTTCATCAAAAAAGTGGACTTTTTGTTTGCAAGTAATTAGGTATATATTGCAGGTGCACTACCACAAGAGCTACGGAATTTGGTACACCTGGAGTTCTTGAACGTACGAAACAATTCGTTATCAGGCTCCATCCCATCTTCCATCTTCAATTTATCAGCCTTGGAGAATCTAGATCTCTCAATGAATCAGCTTTCCGACACTATTCCTTCAGACTTTGGCAAGAGATTTTCACTTTATAATAATCTTCAAAACCTTTATTTGTTCGGTAACAGATTAAGCGGGGAAATTCCAAGTTTTATCACAAGTAATGCAACGAATCTTATCTTCTTGGATATGTCAAACAACTCATTCAGTGGGCCCATGCCCAACTTTGGTAATTTAAGACACTTGCGGAAACTTTTTATTTGGGGAAATCAGTTAGCTGGAGGAGAATCCCCAGCTCATGAATTGGAATTTCTCTCCTCATTAACTAATTGTCCATATTTGGAGCGCTTGGAAATATCAGATAATCCACTTAATGGTATTCTCCCAACCTCAATTGGCAACTTATCAACTTTCCTTCAGTATGTTAATGCACATGGATGCAACATTAAGGGTGTTATTCCATCCGAGATCGGAAACTTGAGCAGCTTGATAGGTTTATATTTGAATGGAAATCAGATAACAGGAACTGTCCCACGAAGAATAGGAAATTTACAGAAACTTCAGCAATTGGGTCTTGGTGAAAATCAGTTGGAAGGGGAAATCTCTGCAGATATCTTCTGTAAGATGAGTAATTTGGAGTCGTTAGAGTTGAGTGGGAATATGTTTGCAGGTCCAATACCTGATTGCTTAGGTGATATTAAATCCCTAAGGCATGTTTACTTAGGTTCTAACAAGTTGGGCTCCACCATACCACTCAACTTCTGGAATCTTAAGGATCTCTTGACTCTAAACTTGTCCTCAAACTATTTGAGTGGTAATTTCTCATCCCAAATTGGAAATTTGAAGCAAATCTACCAACTTGATATGTCGTCTAATCAGTTTTCAGGTGATATTCCAAGCTTAATTGACAGCTGTGAGTCATTACAAATACTATATTTGTCAAACAATAAGCTTCAAGGATCCATCCCAAAATCTTTGGGAAATGTTAGAGGCTTGATTGGTTTGGATTTATCGCCTAACAATCTTTCTGGATTCATCCCAAAATCTTTAAAAGACCTCAGGTTTCTCGAATATTTCAATGTGTCTTATAACAGATTGGAAGGGGAGATCCCAGATGGTATTGTTAGCTTCACTGCTCTATCTTTTGCTCATAATTCTACTCTATGCGGCGCAACAATATTCCAAGTGCCACCTTGCCCAATAAATCATGGGAGATCAAAGACTCTGATATTTTTCAAATATATAGTGCCTCCCCTGCTTACAGCCACCATTGTGGTGGCTGTCATATTTATTCTCATAAGGCGACGCAAGCTGACAACAACACCTCCAGCTGCTGATAACTCTCTTGGAAATTTTGTTAGCAGAAGAATTTCGTATGTAGAGCTTGTGCAAGGAACGAACTCTTTTAGCGAAACGAACCTACTGGGAGTTGGGAGCTTTGGTTCAGTGTACAAGGCGGTACTTTCTGATGAATTAAATATTGCAGTAAAAGTGTTCAACTTAGAGTTAGAAGGAGCTACCAAGAGCTTTGATACAGAGTGTGAAATACTGAGCTCCATCCGGCACCGGAACTTACTCCAAGTAATTGGGTGTTGTACTAACCAAGAGTTCAGAGCACTTATTCTCAAATACATGCCTAATGGAAGCCTCGAGAAATGGTTACACTCTGGTAGCTATTTTCTAGATGTTGTGCAAAGATTGGATATAGCATTAGATGTTGCATTAGCATTGGAGTATCTTCACCACGGTCATACATTTCCTATCGTTCATTGTGATATAAAGCCGAGCAATATTCTGCTTGATGAAGATATGACTGCTCATGTTGCTGATTTTGGCATTTCCAAGCTTTTTGATGAAGGGGAGGTTATGACTCACACGACAACATTGGCAACTATTGGTTACGCTGCACCAGGTGATGCATAATTAACACTGGAATTCATATTTGATTTATATATTCTCAAAGCTGAAATTAATTGATTTTGTATACTTTGATGATGATGGTGAACTAACCAGAGTATGGATCGGAAGGAAAAGTATCGACAAGTGGAGATGTGTACAGCTACGGAATATTGGTGTTGGAGATGTTCACACAAAAGAAGCCGACCGATGATATGTTCAGTGAAGAAATGAGCTTAAAAGATTGGGTAGGTCAAGCATTGCAAAGAAACGCAATAAGTGAAATTGTGGCCCCTGATTTGGTATCAAGAGGAGATGAACGTGCAAAGGAGGAATGTGTGTCATCAATTCTGGAGATCGCTATGAAATGTTTAGCCTTTTTGCCGCACGAAAGAATTGACATGATACAAGTAGGAGTGCTTCTCCATAAGATTAAAGTCAAGGCTAAAGCAGAGCAGACAACAGACGTCGCAGGGGATGAATGTAATTTCCTATTTATAAGTTACTCATAGATATAATAGATGACCTTGTAACTATATTCCCATTTGCAATTACTATGCAGACATGCAGATTGAAAATATGGAGACTTTAAATGTTTGGACTGATATTTTAATAGTTGAGCTCTATATTTATTAATTTAAAGCCTGAAGTTAAAGTGAGTACAGTAATACTCAATTTATTTAGTAATTAACTTCGAATTTGATAGAGAAACACATGCAAAGATGTTAAAATCCATGTCTTTGTTTCTGGAAAAATAACACAAGAAATTTTTGTAAACAAACACTGGCCAGGACGACAACATCAAATTCAATGAGTGAATGCACTTTCTAATGATTGGAGATACAGTAAACTGGCATGTTGTTTTGCTCTATTGGCCATATTCATTTTTCGTGATAATCTTTAATATATTAGAGGATTAGTTGATGTTAGATCAATTTATTTGATATTGAAAATTTCAAGTATTAAATTAAAAATGCTCATTTATTATCCTTGATATTTATAATGTATATGTAATTAGGTAAATATTTTTCATGTGTATAATAGTTGTATTTTCTATCTCTAAATCATTTGGAATTATCTCAATTCTTAAAGAGGTGAATGGTTTGGTAAATTAAGTCGGTGAAATTAATTAGGATGAAGTTTTGGTGGGGATGCTCGTTGAAATTTTCTCTCCAAAAAATATGTTTTTTTCTTCTTTATTGGGAAACTAATGTGGTCGTTCGTGTACGAGACTTGAGAGGTGTGTGATAAGGGTTATTTTGTCATTGTTCCTTTATTTTGTCATTTTATAGGTGATTTAAAATAATGATGAAATCTTATTAGGAAAGACTAGCTAGAGAGATGTTCGGCACGTGGCTGGAAAATCATATCATATTTTTAAGGGATTGACTTTTTTTTATGCAGTCCATTGGATTACTTATTACTTCATGTTTTCACTTTTGGAATTACACATTTTTTTTAAAAAGTAGAATAATGTGTAGAGTTATATTATTAAAATAATAAAATTAATTAAATTGATTGTAAAAATAGTGATATTTTGTGAATAGTGTGTGGGTCGGATAGAAAAGAAAAGGGTGCAAACAATTATTGTAAAATTTTAAAAGATTAATTTAGATATAAAAAAAGTCTTTGTCATAATTAACTAAAAAAAAATAGTGCATTGTTATCAATTAGATCAAAGAAAGTTCTTTTTAAAGGTACATATTCAGTGTAGTACCAATAACAAAAGCCAAATATGAGAAAATCCCATATTCCCAATAAAATTTTAACAAATAAAAGGAACATAACGGCTAATCAAAACAAGAAAGTGCTTTAAAGTTGTAGAGTTTCAAAACTTGACATTATTTCATGATCCAAGGAAGTATGAACAAATTTAAACTGTAAGAATGAATGTTGCCTTGTCTCAATCTAAAGCAATTAAATTATAATTATTATATGTACATGTTATATATCCACTATACGTACAAAATCATAACGTCTCCTAAAGAGTTTAAATCACTGCAGATTAAAAAGGAAAATAAAGACTTTTGATGTGTTCGTTTCATTTTTTCCGAAACTATATTCCTACTTTTTTCTATTTTTTACAAAAAAGAGTTTTGGAATTTATTCTTTCAAAAAGTCTTGTTAAAACCACCCCCCCCCCCCCCCCCAACCCCCTCCCAAAAAAAAAAAAAATTGGGGTGTTTTTTGGCCATATAAAAAAAAATAGGATGTATATAATGAAAATTGTGAGTGGGAGATTTTGAGGGTGAAAATTGAAATGAAATTTTTTATTTTAGGAGTATATAAATTTATGTGGAACAAATTAAAAATGAGAGTATGCAATCTTTTATGAAATACCGCTTATAGTTATAACCTCCATCAAATCTTAAAAATTAGAGATGTGACATTTAACACTTAATAATCCTTCATTAGCAATTATTCGTACATATATTTTATTCATTCATCGTAAAATGATTTATATGCCCAAAAAAAAAATCACTCTGAAATATATACAGTCTCATTATGCTCTATTAATTTTCAGATTTTGAATAACACACGTTTTAAGAAATTTATTTTACTAATTATTTGGACTAGTGAATAAAAAGTACTTTGAAATAATTGTGAGAGAATTTTTTTATGTAAAAATTATTGTGGAACTTTTCGAACGAAAAGTGTGAAAGTTACAAGGGGGTGTGGGAGGGAGGGGGGTATATTTATTTCTTTGTCACCAGTTTTCTAAAAAGTGTGTCTTTATGCAAATAATATTGGGACAGATGATAATTCTATCTTTTTATTTTCTCTCTATTATATTGCTTGTGATATATCTATTATTATATTATTTATTTCAATATGTGTGACCAAAAAAGATAAGAAATTATTTATTTTAATATGTGTAACTAAAACAGATAAGAAACAAATAGCGGAGAATAGGTGGGAAAATTTACATATTTTTTTATTCGGACGTTTCACACTAGTTTATAAATTTATAAAAAAAATATTAATTTGCATGCATTCACAAAATTATATATATTATTACTTTATTTAAAAAATAATTTATTTTAAATTCCATAAAATTTCAAGTGTGTAAATCAAGATAGAGATAGTACTTCATAATCACATTATGATTAATAATAGAGTGCGACTATACATACCCCAAATTCCTCTAAATATACCCAAATTATTAAATATATTTCATTTAAAATAAAAAAAACTAATTTAAAATACTAAACATATCCCATTTTTTTACTATTATATTTTTTTTCCAATTTTGACCTAGTCTTCATCTCTATAAAGTCATAATAATTATCCACAGTACGTCGTCATTTTTAAAAAATGAGAACTAAAATTTTGCGTCGTCATTTTATCTGTTGCAAACGAATATTTTTTTAAAAGAATTCACTAGATGAACGACATGTCTTGTTCTCCATGCTCATTCAGATCTCACCGGAGCTTTTTTTTTTTTCAGCCTGAAAATCACTATTTTCCCAATTCAAAATTTCATAATTTCCAACCTTTTTTATCGTCCCGAAAAATACGGCAGCTCATCCTCTTCCACGTCATTCCTTCTGCGGCGCTCTTCAACAATAGACATATGACTTTTATTCAGAGAGAAGAAGAATATGTCAAAAATTAAAAAAAATATATATTAATAAAAATGAAATATGTTTAGTAATTTAAATTAATTTTTTATTTTAAATTAAATATATTTAATAATTTAGATATGTCTATAGGAATTTGGGTATCAACGGCGGCACCCTTGATAATAATAATGGTATTAAAGTGACGTGGATTAATTACCGTGAATACAAAACAACCTTACAGCGATCTCAACAAAACAACCAAATAGTCGCCCCAAATTATCTGCAGACAGCACAACGTTTCTCCCAAGCATGCGAAATTATTTGAAAATTCAAAATTGGGTCATATTTTCTCGACAGGAAAGAGGAAAAAAAAAATCCCATCTCTGATGCACAGTAGTTCAAGATTCCAAAAAACATTCTCCATTTTTAGCTCCATCACCGCCCCTTCTCACGGCTTCCACATACACACACTCTCTCTATCTATATATACACGCTTCTCAACGCTTACTACTTTTCACTAGTGATTCTTGATTTTTGTATACAACAGCAAAAACCATGAAGAGCAAGAGCAGAGGAAAAGTTTCTGCAAAATGGGTTCCCATTTTCTCCATGTGTTTCTTCTTCCTTGGCATCATGCTCACCAACAAGTATTTCCACTTTTACAATCTCCATTATCTTTGTTAAGCTTGTCAATTTTTTGAATTACCTTCGATTAATCCGAGATTTGGATTAGATTCTGGGGTCCTCTGGAATCCAACAGCCAGCTCATAACCCAGAAAAGAAGGGACCAAGAATTGCAGATTGTTTCCGAGGAATGCAACACTAGCAAAAAGGTTTAATCTTTACAGATTCGTGTTTGATAATTTCTTTTTGAAGTTTACGATTCAAATTTTTTATGTTTTTCTTGATCTGTTTTGTCCTTTTGGGTGCAAATGTGTTTATTCTCTTTAATGCCGTTTAATAGAAAGGGGGAGATCAAGAAATGGATGTAATGAAAGAGGTGTATAAAACCCATGAAGCAATTATGTGAGTTCATCATTCTTTAGATTTTGCCTGCCAAGTGTTTGATGTTATGCGAATGTGGAATTTATTGGGAGATTAATTATTTTAGGTCATTGGACAAGTCTGTTTCAATGCTCCAGATGGAGTTGTCAGCATCTAGGAGGGCTGAGCAGAGAGAGAAAGGTGATGAATCCTCTGTGGTTTCGTCGAATGAGGGGCCTCCGAGGAAGAAAGCATTTATGGTGATCGGTATAAATACAGCTTTTAGTAGTCGAAAGAGGCGCAATTCTGTGAGAGAGACTTGGATGCCTCAAGGTAAAATCGACTTCAGATCTGAGTTGAAGTAGGCTACTACTGTTTTCATGATTATGTGTTGACGATTTGTATGAACTCCTCAGGGGCGAAACTTCGGAGATTAGAGGAAGAGAAGGGGATAGTTGTGAGATTTATGATTGGACATAGGTATTGCTCATTTCTTCTTCCTTTTTTTACACATTTTCTCCTTTTGGACATAGCTTTTAATCTCATAGTAGTAGCTTTATTACATATCTGGAGTTAATAATATTTCATAAGGTTCCATCTTCCAAGCTCAAGAAACATATGACATCTGAAGGATATAAATTAGCTTTTAATCCCATAATTGACTTCATCTCCATCGACACTAGTTGCTCGAATGAACATTTAATGTAATATTTTCCTTTGGTGTTTTATAAAGTCTATTTTGCCCGTCATTTCTACATTGTCTTCTATTCAGATGCATTCCCATTTCATGTGCTCATATTGCAACTGTTGGATCCTAATGAACTGACTAAATACATAAGTTTATTGGTTAATGTAGCGCCACATCCAACAGCATATTGGATAAAGCTCTTGATGCTGAAGAAGCTCAACACAAGGACTTCCTCAGGCTGGTAAAAGTCCATCCAAATCCCCTCTCATTTTTTTCCTCTTGGAAAGTTTGTTTAATGACTATCTCATATAATTTTAACCGTTGAACCAATTAGGAGCATACTGAAGGATATCATGAATTGTCTGCAAAAACAAAGATTTTCTTCACCACTGCTGTTGCAAAGTGGGATGCTGATTTTTACGTCAAGGTTGACGATGATGTTCACGTTAATTTGGGTAAGCTCTGTCTGTTGTTATCATATTCTGATTTTCGCTCTAGGTCTGTTAAAAGATTTACTCACTATTGATTGCAATTGATCGAGTGTGTGGCTCCTATAGGTACATTTGCTGCAACTCTTGCTCGTCATCGCTCAAAACCAAGAGCTTATATAGGGTGCATGAAATCTGGGCCTGTCCTTGCCCAAAAGTAATTCTTGATTTTTACTGCATTATTCTGTCTTGTTGTTGGATACTCAGTTCATGGATTTATTATTCAGGAATGTTAAATACCATGAACCAGAGTACTGGAAATTTGGAGAAGAAGGAAGTAAATATTTTCGTCATGCAACTGGGCAGATTTACGCTATTTCAAAGGATCTAGCTACCTACATTTCCATCAATCAGTGAGGATTTTGTTTCTTGGTTAAGCTGGACATCTATCTTGTACATTCGTTATTCAATTCAATCAATAAAAGTGTCATGCAATATAGATGAACGAAATATATGACCCCCAATTGTTATTATTTGATTATAGGCCCATATTGCACAAGTATGCGAATGAAGACGTCTCACTCGGTGCTTGGTTAATCGGTCTCGAAGTTGAGCACATTGATGAACGCAGCATGTGCTGTGGTACTCCTCCAGGTATGATTATCCATGTCTTGTTCACATGTCTAGTCCGTATTCCACCTGGCGTAAAATTCGACATAAACTTGCACAATTGCACACCGTTAACACACTCGTGTTATGTGTTTAGTTGTTTGTAAGTTTGTGGTGGATTCAAACATAGGAATATATTTTTTTGCACAACTGGTGCAATTTTGACTCAATTTTAATCAACAGTTGGCTCATTCACACAAAAAAAAAAGAGAACTATTAATTCATATGAAGAAAATTATTAGTTCATACTTAAAGAAAGTATCAGTATGAAACAGTTTTTCGTACTTTTCAATGTACAATATTTTTCATCATACGAGCTGATACTTTTCATCACGATGAATTAATACTTCTTGCCCGTTTTTACTATGATCGCTCGAATTTTCTTGGTCAAATTTGGGTTTAAAGTGCACTAGCTTCACAGGGCAAATTGGCACCAAAGTGTTACTCTTAAAACTCATCCTTCTTTTCTCAACAAACTTGTGCAACCAGACAAAGATTACACAAAATGACATGCTGATGCATTTGCAGATTGTGAATGGAAGGCGCAAGCAGGTAACGTATGTGTCGCCTCATTTGACTGGAGCTGCAGCGGAATCTGCAAATCAGTCGAGAAGCTGAAATTTGTTCATGAACAGTGTGGCGAAGGCGAGGAGGCTCTTTGGAACGCTTTATTGTAAACATTGTTTCATCGAAAAGAATACAACAAGCAAGAAACATGAACCCCCGTTTTCACTGACCAGACATAGCTCCCATTCTAACACAATCTGATCATCGTGGCTGCATGGTTCGATTTGGTACATGGCATCATCACGATTGAGCGACATTTGTGCATACGAAAGCCATCGCTTATTTCAGGTGACGTAGAAAAAGGTCGAGCGTGTGTCATGCGAGACATTTTCAGCTCATCAGAGGGCTAAAGTTCTTCAGATCACTTCGGCTTGGATCCAATATTTGATTGATTGAGTGTGCAGTTATTATAGTTATTTTTATCAACTTATGTATGTATGTTTGTATAATTCAGTTGTGCATATTAATAGTCCAATTTTAGCTTAAGAAACTACCTTCGACCTAGTTGTATTGTATGGTGTTAATTAATGTAGCTTCTTGTCATTGATTTCTGATGAATGTATACTATCATCTAATTGTGATATAATTTTGCTATGTTTTTTAATGAAAAAATGATATTAGTTACAAATTGATTTTAGGTAAATAAAAAATTTATTTATGTGCAAAAAAAATTATATGTCTATACAAATATTTTAACTTAATTTGTAAATATAATATATTTTTTTTAGTATAAACCCATCTTTTTCACCAAGGAATGTAGTATTGAGATCTGTCATGTGAACTAAACAACTGATTACCAAAGAAAAAATAATCTATCAAAGCCAATCATGTTAAGTAAATAAGACATTCATAAATTTGATTACCAGTGTAAGAAGGAATATAATAATAATAATAAATTAATAATACTTCCTAAGTAGTTTTTTTAATATCCTTTTTAGAAGAAATTCTTGTGATTCTTGTTCGAAAAAGCATCACTGCTAAATAAATCTTTTTTTTATCAAGTAAATAATAAATCTAATTGATCTGGCTAAATCTGACTATTTGGATATTTAATCCAATATTTAATTTAATTAGTATTTTTACCCGTGCGATGCACGATCTATAATAATTAATTATTTTATAATATGCATGAATTTAAATTTATAATGTCAAATATTAATTCTCCTGTATCTTACTCTTTATATTTCAAAAGATATTGCACAATTCACTACTCATTATTCACAAAAATCTATAATACATCACATTCAACTAATAATTACACACAAATACATCTTTCTTTTATTTCTTCACTTAAATTGAACAATTTACCCTTATTAAAAACTATTTTATTCATTTAAATACTATAAGTTAACTCATGTACAAAAATTTAAAAAAATTCAAATAATTTCATATTGGTATATTTTAAAGCACTATTTTTGAATTGGTACAAAAATTTTATATTATAGAGTAAATGTGAGTTAAATAATAGATTTAATTTTTTAACATATTGTACCAATTTAAAAATAGTGCTTTAAAATGAATTATTTTGTAATTATCCCAAAATTTAACTATACAATATCTTTTAGGACAGAGAGAGTGCAGAATTAAATTTTTGCATATGTCATGATGTGATTAAATTTGATGGTGTATCATTATTATTTTTTTATGGGTAAATTAACTACTTTTTTTTATATTAATTTTTGCATATATATATGAGTATATAACTATATATATGTACATACATTTTAATTTGTAAAGAATATTAATTTAGTTAATCAACAGATTTTGAAAATTCTTCTTGGGACTACCTATTTAAAAAAAAATATAGTTTGATCAGTCAAATAAAAATTATCTTATATTAAATATTACAATATTTATAACAAAAATAATTTTAAAATAATTTTTTATACAACACTACTTTATAATTATTAATGTCATACAAAACTTTATTAATATATCTTTTGAAATTCTTACTCTCTATTATATTATGAACATATTATATAACATGAATTTTAATTCTTAATATTTCGTGTAATACGCATGAATTCACTTCGTTTTAAAATAGGGTGATTTGTGAGTTGATTTCACACTTGGGACAAAACTCCACTTTACTATTTAAATTGTATATTTTTTAAATATTACATTAAGTCTATGTCTCATTTATAATATTATCTAATATAATGTATATTCATGTATAAGATAAAATTATAAAAATATATTTATCCTTTATTATAGACCAATACAGAGTTTAACTTGCTTAATCTTTTGAATCATTGAAAACTTATTCTTATTGTTCGAATGACTAACCAATTTCTTATGAATTGTTTGTTGTCATGTCCAAATAGTGATACACACATCTTTGTAAAAATTTAAAAAAAATTATCTTAATTCGTCAACTTGAAGAAATACGGAATATGTATATGCACATCAAACAAAAATTAAAATTATCAACTATTATTTAAATTACTTTATAACTGCAGAATTATACATGAGTCGAATGAAAATAGGATTGAGAACTTTTATATTCAACACAAAGAAATAAAAAATTGGAGACTAGGCTCAAATTTTTTTTTTTTTTAAGATTTTACCTTAAAAGACTTTTTTTAAGATTTTTTATTAGATAAGTATATAATTATATATATAAATAAATAAATAATAATATAATTTATATAATATTAAAAATTTTAAAAATATAATATAAGTGTAAGGAATTGAACATTGTACCTTATAGCAAAAAAATAAAATTTAAACCACATTTGCTATATGATATGAAGTAATATATAAATAATTTAAAAAAAAAAAAAGAGAGAAAGTTGGGGCCAAGATTTCATTAATGGCCCATGAGACCTACCTATAGCTAAACCCACTTATCCACGTTGTACCATCTATTATACTCTTCCTCCACCTCAACCGCCGCCGCGCAGCTTCCGCGCTCCCACACGCGACGCACCCCTGCCGTCCACGGCCACGCTGTCAACTAATTTGGTTCGTAAGATAAAAGTATCTATCCGTAAAAAATATGCATTTTTTTTTTATGGATAGATACTTTTATCTTACGAACAAAATGAGCCCTAAAAGTATAATTGAATCTGATTATATTTTATCAGGGTTTCAAAATTATTTTTTGCAAGTGTGGGCTCAATATTATTTTGCAAACGGTGTGCGATTTTGTGATTTAAAAATTAGGCGAATGGACAAAAAAAATAACAAAATACGATGGCTTAAAGTTGACTGTTCACTCGCTACGGTAGGAAGTGCAAGTCACGATTATACTGTTGAGCGAGTGGCTGTTCACTGGCCAGCGACCAATTGTATAATTACTGCTGCTTTTATATATTTATAGATTAATCTAAAATTTCTGTCAAAAAAATCTGGCTAAATGCAACATGAGTAAAACAATATGGGCCTGGCCCAATATAAAATTGGGCTGCACTCTGAATATTATGGAGAGCATTTGGACTGGACTGGCCCAGTTGACATCTTATATGTTCAATTAGTACCTCACTCGTTCGTTGACTCAAACCAAACACAACTAATCGCAGCCGTCGATCGTCGATCGGCGATGGAGAACTCCGACGTGTTCGGCTCGTCGACGGCACCCCTTACGTGGCACGATTTTCTCGAGCGCATGCGCCATCCCTCGGCCGCAGATTTCGTCAAAGCCATCAAAAGGTGTAGTTGATTTTACATCCGTACATAGTGCAGTATGCAGAAATGGTCGCATGTTCTCATTTATTGATTCTCTATGTACAAGAATCAAGAGGAACTCAATTTTTAGGAAATGACATTTCTTTCTTGTTCATTGTTGCTGCTGGAATTGTTGTTCATAATGGCGCGTGTGGGTAATTGAATCAAATTGATTATAAACGCGTTCTGTTTCGATTTCGTTTTCTTTTTTGGGGTATTTAACATGGGGTAGCTGAGCTCAAATATTGTTTGTTTAATTTTGGTTTAAATTTGGATATTTTGTTGTTACGTGTTGTTTGCTGGAATTTGTTGGTCAGTGTTGCTAGATTTGAGCTAATGAGTAATTTGATTCAAGATTGTATTTGATTAAAACTGTATACATAACACTCTTAGCTTAGTCTCTTAGTTAATCAAGTAATTGTTGCTCCTTCACTTCACAGCTTCAACTGCTAATGCAATTTAACTATTTACTGATTATGCCAAAAATGTTTCTGTTTTTTGCCTCAATGATTATGCACTTCTCTCCTTTTTTAGATATAATTGAATAAGGGGGTTTAGCTTTAATGATGATTAAAGACAGCAATCGCTCATTCACATAGCATGTTTGTTTTTCTTATAGCCATGTGTAGCATCCACGTCTAAATTTGTAGCAGTATATACTTGCGCCTTTTTTCAAAAGGAAACTCACTTGGGTCTGTACTCTTTATCTATTTGCCTGTTTATGACTGTGTATCGGACTGTACTATTTGCAGTTTTATAGTCTCGTTTATGAACAATGCCCCGGATGTGGAAAGGGACAGTGCAGCTGTACAAGAGTTTCTTGGCAATATGGAAGCAGCATTCAGGGCGCACTCACTTTGGGCTGGATCTTCAGAGGAGGAGTTGGATAGTGCTGGTGAAGTGAGTATCATTTCATACCATAACTCCACTAATATGTGTAGCTTATGTTAGTTTAAACATTACAAATTCCTTTTCTATCATTATTTTGATTTTCTTTTAAGATCTTGTATCTGTTTGTATCAAGGCATGTTAAATTCCTCACTTGTTTCACAGTTAGCTTTGCATCTTCTTCACCTTCTTGAATAGCTAATGGAAAATAATCTTTGTTAATTGTACTGGTGCCTGTTTTTTTATATTTCACGTACATGTTGCTCTTGTTTATGTTTTTTAACCAGTTAAGTGAGAGAAGTTATAATGTGTCATAATTTTAAGTGCCTTAGACAATTAGACATGCCATTTTCAAGGCTCTTGATTTTGTATGCACCTTATATTTCTGTCAAGTTTTCATCATCATGTTCACCTGCATATGTAACTGTATCCTAGAAGTTCTTTAATTCAAATGAGTGTATGGAGAAATGTGATGAAACATGGTTAACTGTCAATACTTACACTTATTGTTGATTACAGGGACTAGAAAAGTATGTCATGACAAAGTTATTCACACGAGTCTTTGCTTCAATTCCAGAAGACGTCAAAGCCGATGAGCAGCTTCATGAAAAGATGGCTTTAGTTCAACAGTTTATTCGACCAGAGTATTTGGATATCAAACCAACATATCAGAATGAAACTTCTTGGTTGGTGAGTGAATGAATTAAGTCAGAAGTTTTTATTGGGATGCTTCTCAAATGCATTATTTATAAACAACCTATTTTAGTTTAGAAATAAAGTTATACACATCACATTGCTCTTAACTACGAAGTTGAGAGCTTGAATAATTTTACTACAGTGACAAGCTTTTCTTGTCTAAATACTTCATGGGAAGATTGAATCCATTTTATATCCTAATCTGGCAGCTTGCACAGAAAGAGCTGCAAAAGATTAACATGTACAAGGCACCAAGAGATAAACTTGTCTGCATTCTCAATTGCTGCAAGGTTATCAGTAACCTGTTGGTCAATGCATCCCTTGCATCTAAGGAAGATCATCCAGGGGCTGATGAATTCCTCCCGGTTCTCATTTATGTCACCATAAAGGTAATTCTACATTTTTCAAATATTTGGTTCTCATTTATTTTGAATTTTCTCAGATTGTTTTTATGACTCTTGATTTTTATTATGTTTAGTGATGCAACGGGTGCACAACTAATACTGACCAACTATTACCTTTTAGTAAAACAACTAATACCATCTAAAAATGCACTTGAATTGTGCGTTGCAATTGGTTAGAGTTATTTGTCTATTATATTAGATGCTGAAATTTCGTTTTACCGAGAGAGTTAATATCATGTGACAAATTGTAGTGCATATGATTATGAACCTGCTTGTAGGAATATTTGAATGGTTCTTTTGACCTGAAACAGGACTTTCTAATAATCTTTTCTTTCTCAAAATTTGTGAATTTTACGAATAATACTTCGTTTCGTATGTTATACAGGCAAACCCGCCTCAACTTCATTCCAACTTATCATATATACAACGATTCAGACGACAAACTCGCTTAGTTGCAGAATCTGCATACTTCTTCACCAACATGCTTTCTGTAGAATCTTTTATTACAAACATCGATGCTAAATCCCTTTCGATGGATGAAACTGAATTCGAGAGGAATATGGAATCTGCACAATCACTTCTTTCTGGCCTCTCTGAAAGCTCGGATACATACAACCAAGCAGATCAAAGTCTTAATCATGTGGCTAGCACAGAATCTATGGAAGCAAAGCCAGCTTCAAGTTCTAAGAGACATCAAGGCCCAACAACACATCAACATGCTTCTGTTGAATCAACCGAAACTAAATCCACGAAAGACGAACAATATGGAAAAGATGCATCATCAGTAAATAAGATCCCATCAATCTCAGACCTGGAAAACAGAGGAGCTAGCACGCTGTTGAAGGAAGACGAGGTAAAGCGGTGTTTTCGGGATTTCCCATTTTTGTATTCCCAAGCAGGTGATTTAACAGTTGGTGAAGTAGAAGACCTGCTGAATAATTATAAGCAATTAGTATTCAAGTATGTTTGTCTTGCTAAAGGATTGGGTATGCCTATTCCATCCCCTTCATTATCCAATGCTCAAGGCCAGAACTCAGAGCCACCTGAAGTTTCGTCAGGACCGGAAAAGATTCCAGAAGCTCATCCAAAAGAATTGGAGCCAGAATCAGATAAGGTTACAGAAATTCATTCAAGTGATAACTCGAAAAGTGAACTACCTAGCATAGGCGATGACTCGGGCGAGGTATCGATTTCTGGGTTGGAGGATAGACAGGATACTGAACCAAAGATGGTGGATGATAATCATTGATGAATATCATCACCTTATGAAAGTTGTGTAGGATTGATAAATGGTGTATCCTGCATTTGGTTCCAATTCTTGTTGTAAAGAGGAGCTACTCTATTTTCCTTCTTTTTTTTTATGATTAAATTTTTGCATAAAGTTAGATATGGCTTAGCTGTGTGATAATACAAATGTGTGCAACTTGTTGAGTTCATTCGTGTGGCTGATTAGGAAATGGTACCTTACGTTTCAAGTGGGTTTTTTTTTTTTCAAAAAAAAAAAAAAAACACTTCTAATATGATATTAAGATGTGGTTCTTCTTGTAAAATTACCTCTTTAATAAAAGATGAAGTCTTGAAATTTGAGTAGGGTTCTATTGATGCCTGATTATTTGTTCAATACACCCATTTTTTTTGCATGTAATGGTTATTAGTATATGATGCTTTAGAATATTGTACACATGGGTGTATTGAGTGAAAATCGAAGTGTTAATAGAAGTGCCCATTTGAATATTATAGAAGTAGGTAAGAATATCACATCGCATAAGACTATTCATGTAACACTTTTTGTGTTTTAAAAAATATTAAATAATCTTCTTTCAAAAATAATTTTGTTTATTTTTGGTCCATTGAACATCACAATTTTGCAAGCAAATAATTGATGACAAAAGCATCTGGATTACAATGAGATTTTATTAAATCAAAAAAAAAAAAAAAACAATAACCCGATGGCCGATGCAATAGGTAAACTGCACAACTCAAATATATTTTTAAACAGTCGTCATACTTTTCATTGAACAGTCATGGTTACTTAACAGTTAAAATCAGTTATGATTTTACAATCGCAACACTAGAAATTACCCTAACTGTAACTGAAGCAAGATTGGTTGTTTAAATACGTACTCGAGCCAGCACGGTGGATCTAGTACATATATGACTAATACTTAAAAATAAATATTAAAATGCAAAAGAATTCTTTCTTCTTATTATATTGTAGTCATAACTGGGTTATGTGGAATGATCCATTACTATATTGCATTAAATAATAAAAAGAAAGAAAAAAGAGGAATATACTTCCATTAGTGTTCCTACGAAATAAATAATTATCTGCTTCACGTTTGCTTGTCTACATATTAATTGGATTATAGCTTAAAAAGAAGAAAATTTTGCAGAGAAAAATCAATTAGGGAGTGAATAAGTTGAGGAAGACTACTTCCAAACATGCTGCTTTTTGCAATCTGTTTATCAGCTTTATTTCATCTGCTTGTTCTCTCCACAGCCAGATCAGCTCTTTCTTTCAACCACTGCACCAAACAAATATTTTAATTATTATTTTTTTTAGCTTTTTTATAAATTTCCAAATTCGTACATCTGTTATTTGGAAATATTAAGTGAAATATATTATTTGCGCATGCATGCATGTGTCAAGATAAAGATATATATGGTGTTCTTTCTAAATGTGTCCAAGACATAATCTGGCAAATATCAAATTTGGTTCGACTTTTATCATAATTAGGAAATATTGAGTGGATTTATTCACTCTGTCAGATTTGCTTTCTATTTTCATCTAGCCTTGGCAGGTATGTTACTTATATATATTTTAAATGAGTAAGTCTCATGTGCACCAGTTACACGGTGCAACCCAAGTTTATTTTTTAAAAGTTATACAATTTACTGCTGAAAAGTTGCACAAATTGTTACTGAAAAGTTACATTATGAAAGATATATTTTTCAGTAATAACATGTGTAACTTTTCAGTAGTATTTTATATAACTGTTAAAAAATAAAGTTGAATTGCACTGTGTAATTGGTACATACAAGACTAATCCATTTAAAATATCAGTAATTCGTAATTATATTTTTGTCCGTACTTAATTTAATTTGTTACTAGTATAACTGTCTTGGAAACAATCATAGGAGCCAAAAAAAAGTTATTATTTTTAACTATAATAAAAATTATTTCTAAATCCGTATGAAAAAATTTATGAATCTATGTTTTGTGAGATGGAGAGAATATAAGAAAGAATGAAAAAAAAACATCCAATTAGGGAATCACAAAAAGGAAAATAAATGTGATATTTTATAGTCATATATATAAGTTCTTTCTTTTGTTCAGGTGAGAATATAATTAAATAAGTTGATTAGGCATACTCATTAGTGGGTGAAAAAGATCGATGTAAGATACCTTTTTCTGTAAACAAATGTTGTGATAACAAACTGTGCTCATTTCAGGTGCCTAATCCACTTTTAGGTCAATAAATAGAGAGCCAAATAATGATTTTCAATTTTTGACTGAATAAAATTAAAGGCTTTAACACTAACAATTAAGTGTAATTTGACCAATAATGAGGCTTTCCTGCACTTGAGGGGTGGGGGTTGTGTCGGAGATTGTAGTTTGGTAACTAATACAGTTAGAAATTTTGGTATACCGTACCATGTTGGAGCTTGTAGTTTGGTTACTTTATAAATAAATTTAAAATATTTATAGAAATATTAAGGTTTTTTTTGCATAAAAGTATAAAAATTTGCATGTCAAATATTTTGAAACTAATTGCATATATAGTCACTTTTGTAAAAGAATTTTATATTTTTTTCATTATTTTATGTATTGCATGCAGATATATTTATATATAATTATATTAATATGGTGAGGAGTATTTAGAATTAATATACACATCTATCATGATTTTGCTAAATTCATGGAGCATTTGGAGTATGATGTGAATTAGAAAAGGTAAGAAGAGTCAGCAAAGTTTACAAAAGTTAAGTGGGTTTTATCCACTTTTTGTTACCCTTTGTTAGGACAAAACTCCGTAATTTCATATCTACCTATTAATTAGCACAAGCCCTACACATATCCATCAAGTCAAAGAGATATAGGTACTACTCCTATTATACAACTTTCATAATTTCTTTTGGACCCATTATTCTTTTAAAACTCTATATTAATTATTAAATCTAAGTAGATTTCTTTTAAATTTAAGTGTAAATGAATTTGTATCACTGTTATATATAATTAATGTCACTATTATTTATATGTCTCATCACTTTTATAAAAAAATATATAAATATACTTGATATATTAATAATGATAGTATATATTCATAACGCTGATAATTAACAAATTCGAGTTTACTGTGAACTCGGGTGCATACAAGTTTTTATCTATTAGATCATTTTTAATTGCCTAAGCTAATAATTTTCCTAAGAGGTTGTTAAATGTTAATTAGCTTATAATATCTTAAAACGAAGGTTTTAATGCATTTGGTGTAGGGTGGACTATCTCAATAGTTGGAGTTGTTTATACTGAAAAGTGTGGGCTGATGGTTTGATTATATTGAAAAGTTTACACTGAAAATCAGTAACAGTGTAAATTTTTTCAGTATAATCAACCCATACTTATCAGTATAATCAGCCCACACTTTTTCAGAGTATATGTTAAACTATTGAGTGAGTGCATTGTTCACCATGTATACAAGAGATTTAGATGGTGTTGGGTTGAATTTATCTTACACATCTTACAAGTTATTTTAAGAGCTTATAAGATAATATTTTTACGTAGCTTATAAGTTGTTAAAGTGTTTGGCTAATGCAATTTATAAGTTTTTTGATAATTTATTTTAATATTTTCTTAAAAAATTATTTTAATGCAAAATAAATATATATTTTTTATATTGGGTTAGAAGTGTCAGAAGGATGGCGTGATCGGGGTGGGTGCGGGTTGAGGTGATGAGGGAAATTAGTTGAGATATCTCAAGTTCTCAACTTATTTTTTCACATCTATAAGCTGAATGGAGCTTATTTTAAAACTTATAAGTTATCTAACATCTTATTTTACCAAACACTCTGAGGATGCTTATAAGATCCTAAATAACTTATAAGTTGTTTTAAAAAGTTTATAAGTTCAATCAAACACTCTTCTACTCGATCTTAAAATAAATTATTTAAAATTTATAAATTGCAAAAAAAATTGAAATATCTTAAAATAATTTATATCTCAACTTATTTTTTTAACCACATCACTTTACATGCATCCATTCCATCCCACACCCGGCCACCTCACTCACCATGCACTACTTCTACATCAACATAACATACTTTAAAATAAAAAAATTATTAAAACTAGAATCTTAAAAATATTTATTATAATAAATTATCAAATAATTTATAAATTATATTACTCAAATACTTTAGCAATTTATAAATTATTTAAAAATTACATCTTATAAAATTTTAAAATAACTTTGAAAATGTTTAAAATGAGCTCAGACATATGGACATTTACACTTTATTAGGGTTACTAAATAACAAATTCTCATAGATGAACACATTCATGCATAAAATTTTAAGCTTGGTTAGCTCTTATGAATTTATCTATTGAAAGGTGTGTGATCTCAATTTAAACAAAGTAATTCAAATTTGAGTCCTCATATCTCGAGTGGTAAAAAATTAATTCAATTATGAATACAAGATGTATGTGGCTTCATTAAATAAAACATAACACAAAAATATCTACCAATTCAAATTCATGTGTACTCTCGTTTTTAAAGTAACATTATTTAATATAATAAATGATAGAAAAACAACATATAAAAATCTAGTTTTTTTTTAACAGAGATACTTAATATACTAAAAAGTGATATTTATATACTAGTAAATAATAATTTTTAATAAAGAAAATTAACATGAATTTGATTTCACAAAGTACATACCAATTTTTTTTTCTTTTTATGGTTTTTTCCCTAAATCTCTCTCCCACTATCTGTCGAAACGAAATAAAAGTAGAAGTTTCCTCACAATACATAATGTATGGAAATAAATGGGTCCCAGATAGACTTTATCACGTGCCTTCCACATGCTGATAAGTGCGGCTTTGTCTTGATGTTTCTAGTTTTACCCCAAATACTATTTATCCAAAAATTCAAAAAAAAAATAAAATAGAAAAGCCCAAACATACACATATAGGCTGCATTTCAATCGAATAATTTAAAATAAAAAGAATTTAAAAATAAATAGATACAAAATTTTATGAATTTTAAATGATATAATTCTATTAGATAATTTAAAATTCTTTTAAATTGAACTAAGTTTATAATTAAATATTTAAAATCTATCAATTTAAATATTTTATCTAAATATATAAAGTGAATTTAACTTCAAATTTCTTCATCCAAACATAACTATAGAGAATTTGTCCAATATATATTTAGTCACAATTCATTGCAAATAATTACTATTAATCTTGCGTTATTTGAAAATAATATTTTGTTGAAGAAACATTTTTCCAATAAAAATAATAAATTGGGTTTATCCATATCACTTTATTTACGTAGATAATTAAAATAAATGTTTAACCATTCTAGAGAATTAATTTTACACTTTTTCAATAAAAATTATAAAATCAACCAGGTGGGCTAGCTCACCTGGCCACCGGGCTCCTCACTTGAGTGAGTGACCCGAGTTCGATTCCCTCTGGGAACGAATTGGGAGATGGGAGATATAAGGTTGGACTTGGAGATATGGGGTGTAAGGAGACTTGGTGAACTAACTTAACTACTAACAACTAACATTTACCGATAAAAAAAAAATAAAAAATTATAAAATCGTAAAGAAATAAATTAGGATATAGATTTCCTCAAGAAAGTTGATTTTTCTCCTCTTTAAATAATGATTAATCTTGCTTCATTTATTGCCAAAAAAAATGTGTACATAAACACCAACAGGTTGCTTAAAAAACATTCAATAATATCCTATTATATTCGATGGTGAAATATACTGCGTTACATTATTAGATGAATATATAATACGTAAGGAGTAATTAAATGCATTTACCGTTTCATCTTTCCAATTTATATAATTACATATTTATTTCTCATTCATTATTACGTCATTTGTGAGCAGGAAATCCCTGAAATATATATTAATTATGATGCAATATCATAAATAATTTAAAAATCATTGGTGTCCCCACAGCCCTTATATATTACTATAAACTAAGGCTCATTTGGTTCAATGGACAAAATAAATAACTTAAGATAGATTAGACAAGATTATAATCTAGATATTGTTATTTGTGAGTTAAATAGTATATTTGGATTGATGGATTAAGATAATTAGTAATGTAAGATAATTTTATTTTGAATATTTGGATTGTAAGATTAATAATAAAAAAAAATTATACAATTAACAATCTTACCCTCTATATCATAAACAGAAATAAAATGAATTATAATTCTCCTTTTCAATACAAAAGAAGTATTTTAATAAAGATAAAAATAATGGATTATTATCATATTTCTTCTCTAAAATAATATTATCTTTCATTCATAAGATAATTGAATTTTAGTTTGGGCTTTTTATTAATTTTGGACTTTTGTTTATTAAATTAAACATCAAATTAAATTATCTAATTTAATTTATCATAGTTTATCGAAATGAGGCAGAAACTAATTTATAGAGTATGTATGTTTGTTGTAATTAAATTATGAAAATTTTTAAATGCAAATTTATGATCACAGTTTACACAATGTGTCAGCTGCCAACTTATTTGACTTTCGGTCTTGTCTAACAATGACTTTTGTGCACAAAAATCTGTTTGGGCTAACTAAACTGGGACCATAATTGCACCATTTTATTTTCCAGGAAATAAAATTATCTACTACTACTAAAACATTTTATATATGATAAAGATATACGGAGTATATTTCAAAGGAACAAGTACAAATAAATCTTACATATTTAGACTATGAATTTTAATTCATAAATCTAAATTTACTTTATTTTGGATAATAAATATTTAAATATATAAATTTCAAATCATTAATTTTGATTCTAATTTAAACTAAAAGAATTTCAAATACTTAGTTAAATTATGCCATTTGAAATCCATAAATTTTAAATTTGTTTATTTTCAAATTTATTATATTTTAAATGGTTTTATTCAAATACAACTCTATAGTGTTATATATACATATTTTTCAAATTGAAATTAATCGTGAATTCGATTATTAAATTTGTTTACTATATGAAATTAATAATGAAATTTGCACAGGGAGAATAATTATCGATTAATCGTTTTTGGTGGTAAGATTTGATTGATGAGTTGACTGAGTGATGAACTTTACTCTGATTTCTAGGCTAATTCTATCACGACTGTTGGTCACTGTATTATTAATAGTAAATATTATTTTCATACTATGAATTAAATAAGTTTTGTGAGGAAAATCATATATGTAGACAGTATCTCAATTTAAATAAGATTTCAGCTTCAAAGGGAAAATATAAATTAAAATCGATCACATTTTGCAGTTTGTAAATTAATTGTCCCAAAGTCTAGCTTTTACTCTAGAATTGATGGATGGAATTCAATTTATTTGCTCCAATCATTACTTGTTCCAGCTACGACTTTTTACAAGTGTTCCCCACCCCACCCCTCCCCTAGCTAATTTCAATATTCAGCAAAGATCATATATATTTTCTATATTATATTTATTTGAATTATTATCAAGAATCAATAATTTTCATCCCACGTACACTCTTCCATACACAGTTCTTAAGAATGTCAAATAGTATTTAAGGTCCCAATTTTCAATCATTATTATTGTCAACAAAAAAAAATTACTTAAATCAACAAAATTCACTTTCTTCGGATCCAAATTAGACATATTTATACGTAATTCATAGTATTTCACTCCCAGAATAACTGTTAAAATTTTGATCCACTTATATGATACTAACAATACATAAAGTGAAAATGGTTCATACATGAAGGTAATGAGTTATTTTACTAAACTGTGTTATAGTTATTTTTACTAACATATATTAATTTCAAAGAATACAAGTTATTTCCACTAATAAAAAATGTGAATTGAAAAGTATTAGTTGCTATCATTAGAAAACATGAATTTTTTTGCTAAAAAGTATCACAAAGCAATTCATGTATAAACTCTTTCCACTCTACATACTCATACTTGTATGTTTGCATGTCTTATTAGGGAAATTAACATAAATAGATTGATTTCACAAGTTCTCATTTTTGGATAATATGTAATAATTTCATGGTATTAGAGAAAAAGAATATCAGACCAAACTCCACTTAGAGCATTTCACTCATATCATATAACACACATCCATTGGGTCAATGTGCATTCTAAAAAAAGTAAAGTAGAATTTAGAATAAAAGTATAAATGGATTCATTTTACACTTCTCTGCATGTTCAGAAATTCAGATAATATAGAATTAATTATTTATATGTCATAAAAGAACTTTCTTGTTATATGAAATGAATATGGGCATTGGAAGGTTTTCTTTTGCCCAAAAGCTGAAGTAGAAAAGGTAGAGAGATGCCACAAAACAATGTTGCCCAAGAGAAATGAGAGGCCATGAATTAAGACACTTGATTTCCTTTTGTTTGGAACTCCATGTATTGTCTACATCTCTATCAACAAAATGGTCCATAAATTAATTTATTACATGATTAAAGACACTATTATGTAGAGTGTGCAACTTTTTTTCTCACTGTCATGAAGTTTTCATAATATTGTAGATTATCCCTCTATAAACCAAACCCTAAAAGTATACACATGCAATTAATTATATATGGTCATTATCTTGCATGGGATTAATATTAAAATTAAACCTTTTGAAAATGGGTGCTATATATATGAAATTAATTTGATGTAAGCGATGGATTTTAATGTTTTCATAACTAGGCATGTTTAGACAGTCTGAAATTAATTTCTACCTAACTCTAATATATTGTGTGCAATGTGATTTTATGACTATATATATAGTACTAGCGTATACAAATTAAATTAATTTGACATGATGTTTGTTGGGATTCATACATCCAAAAAAACAAGAAATAATTGACCAATCAACTGCGGAAGAATTCAAGCCGAAAAAATTTCACGTACTCACTGTGATTTTCGTAGTCAGAATTCAATCACGTGAATTGTCACGAACTTATCTTCATTTCCACAATTCTTAGTATCTTTATGATTTATGTGTTGTTTTGTTATTTGTTCTTATTTTATGTACGATGTGTTCTATATATGTTCTCAGGAGAATACTTGAACTGTTGAGAAATATGTATATCCGAATACAATTCTCTCACTTATATTATTACCCAGTGAAAGGAAGTTACTTCACTTCTCCTATAATTAAATATCTCAGTTATGCATTAAATGCACTATGCAATTCAAGTATATTTTTAAAAAGTTACACAAAATACTACTGAAAAGTTACACACAAGTTATAACTGATAAGTTTATTTTTAATAGTGTAACTTTTCAGTAATAATATGTGTGACTTCAATAATAAGTGGTGTGACTTTTTAAAATTATATTTGAATTGCAGATACACCTGGTGAACAAGTGACTTCCTCTAATTAAATATTATACTATTTAATTACTTTCAAATGTATAATTAATAGAAAATAGAAGATTTAATTTTGTACATCTAAGGGGGTGTATTGGATTAGGATTTTAAAAGACTTTTTTAGCTGAAAAAAATCCTGCAGATTTTAAAGATTTTGTAGGATTTTGGTGACTTTTAAGATTTTGCAGGATTTTGTAAGACTTTTAAAATAAGGATTTTAATGGATTATATAGGACTTTGTAGACTTTGCAGAATTTCATGGATTTGTGACATACAATAAAAATTCAAAAATTTTCATACCTTCAAATTAAAAAAAAAAAGAAAAAGTTAAAGACAAAAAAAATCATAATATCATGTCCTTTTAAATAGCATTACTCCACATATTCATAGCTATACTAGTCCTCCAAACATTAGCGTCATGTCGTTCTTGCTCTTGAGTTTGAATGATAGGCTCAAAATCACGGTCTTCATTAACTGGTAATGTTGAAGATGAAGGTTCGTCCACCGATTCAATTGGAAATTCATCAAAATGACATTCTTTGCGAATAAAGTTATGTAGAGTTGCACATGCTAATATTATCAATATAAAAAAGTATCGAAATTGAATAATCAAAGCAACCAAAGTAAAATATAACAAAACTCAAATACCGTAAAAAAATAATATCAATATAAAAATATTGCCTAATGACATATGTAATATATAATATTAGTACTATAATAATACTATATAAAAATAAAGATTTATCTTGTATATAAGTTAGGATGAACAATATCATTTTTTAATACTATTTAATGATTAATTATTAATTATTTTTATTTATTCTAGTATATATGTATATATAATATTATATTACTCTTCGTCACTGTAATTATTTTATCGTTGATGTTATAAATGTAGAGATGAAATTATAAGGTTAAAACTATTTTAGGTCTTAAAAATAAATAATTATATATAAATCAATTTGGGAATAAATAAAGTCATTAATTAAAAAAGTCCACCGAAATCCTAGAGGTTTTGATGGGATTGTTGGTATTTATAAAATACACTAAAGAATCCATCAAAATCCATCAAACCCAACAATCTTTTAAAATCCTTATATTTTTTAATACCAGTGGATTGTTTTTAAGTCTTTTAAAATCCTGATTGAATACCAGTGGATTGTTTTTAAGTCTTCTAAAATCCTGATTGAATATCAATGGATTATTTTTAAATCCTTTAAAATCCTGATTGAATACCAACAGATTTTTTTATAAGAAAAAAGTCCTTTAAAATCCCACGAAATCTTAAACGAATACACCCCCCTAAGTGTTTGTTTAGGTTTTGACTAACCGGATTAGGTAGGACACCAAATTTCAATTAAAAGTAGATAATGCCATCTAGCTAACGATAAAACAATTCTTGATTAAACTTTTTTTTTTTTTTAAATAATTGATATAGTGAGTTCTTAATTTATGCACTTCTAAAATTGAATATTTCAATTGTATGCATTCACAATGCTCAACTAATATCTCCAAGATATATCAATTTCTCTTTAGTATATATTTTGAATAATTCAAGCATTTTATGAATGGATTTAGTCTTTATCCAGATGTACTAGATCTATCCTTTGGAATAGATCATAAACAATATGCTCGAGTCAAATGTGTAGTATCATAAGATCATCTTAAAAAGCTTAATTTTCTGCTTAAATAAATATGATTTATATGCACTATCACGGTTAAATTGCCTTTATTTCCAACTAATTCTAATTCTTCCGGCTTTGGAATCTTATGCACTTCTACTGAGGTCCGAGGTACTTAGTCTCCACATGACTGGCGAGTTAGGAAACGAGCTGGTCTTCACTTGGCTGTGACTTCTTTTGTAGACCTTATCTCTCCAGATCGGCGAAATCGGCCTTCACATCCTGCTATCGACCTCACTAGACGAGGTCGAGGTCCGTCATGGCACTTTTATATAATTCATGCCACATCATTGCAGAATATTGTCAGTTGTTTCTATTTAATAGTAGAATATAATTATTATTCACAATTTGATATGATTTTTAATTTTATAAAAATATATAGTGCCTAATATGTAGGAAGGAGCTAGCTATGCATAGAGCCCTCTTGGTGTGCAACTATTTGATAACAAAACATATGTCATCATGTTACAGTTTGCATGCATACTATGTATCAAGTCATTTGGTCCATAAAGAGCAACCTTTGAGACAAAGAAATGGTACCCCCACCCCCACCCCCACCCCCACTATATTCAACTCATTATTTTCTTTTTCTACAACAAACATATATCCATCCTTTTCCCAATTCAATTATCTACTATTAAAGCACCCTACAGTTGCTTCCCTTTTTTCTCTCTTTTTTTTTTAAAGTATATACGAGTGACACTCTTAATTGACAAACTTACGTGCAGTTAACTTCAACTGAATTAAAACTTACGTGTTTATTAATCCCAACTATATGTATTAAGTAATATAGTAGGTCTCTTGTGAACTTGAGTTCACATTAACTTGTATCATTGTTACTCTTATATACTATCACTGTTTTAAAACATACTTAATTTTTTAAACATTGATAGTGTATATGTATAATATTGATAGTGAATATACATGACAGTGATAATTAATAAATTCGAGTTCACCGTGAACTCGGATGCATACAAGTTTTTGTCAAAGTAATATCCTCCATTGAATATGTATTATATATCTTCATTGGATGAATGCAACAGTGCACTTGATAAATAGTATTTGTTTGGTGTGTTTGCTTTAAATGATTAAGGGAGATACATAGCTTTATCTTTTGTTAATTCATACTCTGTCCGTTTCAGGACTACTTTTATAGTAGTCCTGGACACGCGAACTAAGGAAAAATGGTTATGTGAGTATAAAGTTAAATAATAAAATAATAAAAAATTTACTTTGTTGACTTTTGTAAGTGTAAATTTTTTTTCTTTTTAGGTGTGTGAAAGTAGAATTGAAACGTCCAAATAAGGAAAGAGTGAAAGTTGTTATGGGACGGAGGAAGTATTTGGATCGGACGACTGCAGCCCTTGATTAATTTTTAATTATTCCGCATCAATAATCTCATTTTTTTCACATCCAGTTGTGATGAAATTATTCTTACTTCTGAAATTCTCAAATTACCAAATGGGATATTAATATCGTAGGAATTATAGTAGGCAATGAGAACAAATTCCTAAATAAAATAATCATCTCCCCCATTTGATTATATCAATCTCATTTTATAATCATCCTCCTCAATCAATCCTTCATACCATAACCAATAACATTCTTTTTGGTTAACTTTTCAAAATTGAAGTATAACATTAACGATGTAATTACCATGAACACAAACTCTCATTCAACATATGTAAGGGTAAAAATTAAAAATGAAATTTCATTCCTATTACCATTGAAGAATTTGAAACAAACTCCCTGAAAGAATGAGATTAACTTTCATTATTAATTAGGTGTATTTTAATGTGTGGGATCAACACTCCATTTTTACTAAAACTCTGTAAAGAAATCAAAACTTTTGTTAATGTTAAATTGATGTTAATATAGCTCAAATTTTATCCAACCTAATTCTTTTACGTACGAGTTCTAAGGTTAAAAGTTCAAATTCCACTAAATCTAACTATCATGAGTGTGCTAAACGATGTCGAAGATAAAATTTCTATCGAAATACAATAATATTAATTTAATAATATTATTATATTTATCGATAAAAAAATATTATTATATTTATTAATTAAATACTCCCTCCGAGTCTCCGACCCACTATAAATTGTTCATGTTGTCATTTTCGTTCGTCCCACTATATGTTGCTCATTGTTTTTTTACCTTTTTTGGAAACTACTATTCATTTCTTTATTATTATTTTCAATACATTTTACACTATTTTAATTACTTTTTCACTTTTCTCCACCACGTCACTTATACTTTTTTACTTTTTCCATCACATCACTTATATTTTTTCACTTTTACCTTAATTCGTGTATCCAAAAGCAACGAGCAACTTATAGCGGGACGGGGAGTATAATATAACATAAATTTTAACTTTAAAAAATTATTGATAATATTAAATGAAATGTATAATATCAATTTTATATTGTAAATAAAATTTTCTTGACTTAAATATAAAATTTGCATGATAATAACTCCCAAGTAGGGAAGTAGGCCCCACACGGCCGCAGTTTCTTACCAAGAAATTTGGTGCATAACAAACCCTAAAAAATTCCAATCAAAGCCCTCCAAGAAAGAATCCACTATTTTTAATTAATTTTCTCCATCCACGCAGACATTAATAAAAATGTCGAACATATATAAAACCATGAATTTAACATTACTGTGGTGATAATTAAATAGGATTAATTGCATTTTAATTACATTGGGGATTTCCTTCACGAAATATATATATATATATATATGGTTCTTTTTGTTAAATATTCTGATTTCATGTGGATTTTTCGTCAAAAAAGTAATAATGTGGATGCGTGAGAAACACATATGTTTATGGATTTTGCACAAAAACCAAATTATTCATTTTGGTTTCACAAGAATTTTAAAATTCTAGTCAACTAAAATTATGTCAGATAATATTCGGAGAAACAAAATTGCGAAGAAAATATTATCATTTTGAATATAATTAAGTACCCCAAAAGTATTTTCGAAAAATTCATGTAGAGCTAATATTGCAGTCTCACCAACTAAATATAGTTGAATTAATTACTATAGTTTTTTCTAACATTGGGAATATGGTATATCATTTCGTATTGTTATTGATTCAAATTGCAATCACCACAAGAGGGGTAACACTTGAAACTGAATCATCACCCCACCACAAGGGCGACCACCACAAGAGAAAAAAAAAAATTTCCTTTCATAGTATCGAATCCAAAATCTCAAGAACTTAGGTAGTATAGTTCTAAGTTCTAACCACTTGAACTATCCACATTTCACTAATTATATTTTTTCACTAACCCTTAGACATATATTTGCATGAATATCATATCGATAAGATCATCATGAATCAAATTTAAAGTATCATGAATGCGATCAGGAGTATCAAAATTTTGGTCAATAATATTATACTATAATTGTTATAAATTTTATTTGCCCCAAATTTTAATACTCTTGATGAATATTTTGATAAATTTAACCAAATATTTTATACTTCAAATAAATTTTATGATGAGTTTATATAAACAATTTTCATATAAAACCTACTCTAAATTAAAATGTTTTACATGTATTTAGTCTCTATTTTTTTTTTTTTGGAAGTTAATTGTTAAAACTCCCATATCCTATAATTATTTTCACACTTAGGTGTGTATATAATTAAAAATATATATTTTGAATAAAATAGTAATATATAAGTAAATTGTATGTATATTTTTTAAGTGTACATACTAATTAATATTTTATTTTTTTAGAATGCGCAATTAATATTAAAATGTTCCAATAAAATAAGTGTACAAATAATCTAAAATGAAAATAGAGAAATATTTTTTATTTTTCATATTCTTCAAGTCTGACAGTCTGACAAATTGAGAAGATTGAGTGGAAATGGTTTGAATTCTAAAAAAAATTCCAAACATTTAGCTCCGGACTTAAGTTGTGTGATTTATCTCATTAAAATATGAAAATATATCATTTTTTTATTATTTTTTAAATGAATTAATCTTGTATGCACCAGTTACATGGTGCAACTCAAGTTCATTTTTAAAAAGTTAAACAATTTATTATTAATTTTCAGTTATAAATTGTTTAACTTTTTAAAAATGAACTAGAGTTGCAACGTAGATAGCCAGACTCCTACTTTTATAGTGCATATTAAATATATTACATAATAAATGCCTCTTTACCGGTTACCAAATTTATTTTCAATTGTAGATAGCCAGACTCCTACTTTTATAGTGCATATTAAACATCACAACTTCAATAGGGAGACCTGAGTCCTTAGCTATATAGAAAATTTAAATAGAAAAAATTTGTGCGAAATGAGATTATTATCACTTTTTATTATTAAATTTGTTACCTTTTTTAAATTTTATTTTAAAATACTCCCTCCGTCCCATTATAAGTTGTCATTTTCGTCCGTCCCACTATATATTGTTCATTTGCTTTTTTTACCTTTTTAGGAAACTACGATTCACTTCTTTATTATTATTTTCAATATTTTTTACATTATTCACATTACTTTTTCATTTTTCTTCATCTCATCATTTATACTATATTAATATTTTTATACACTTCTTAATACTCGCGCCCAAAAGGTATGAGCAACTTATAAGGGGACGGAGGAAGTAATATTTAATATTTTTTATAAATACTTTTAAAAGTGATAATATATATTTTCTCCGTCCCAGAGTAATTTGCACACTGGGGTGACACATTTATAGGAATAATATATTTTTTAAATAAAGTGGTAACATGTGAGTAAATATTTGTATATATATATTTTTATGAGTATGCATATAGATTGATATTTTATTTTGTACAAGTTTGTAAATTTGTGTGGTATGTTCAAATAAAAAAATGTGCAAATTCTTATGGAATAGAAAAAGTATATTGAAAAGTAATTTCATTCTCACAGTTAGACGTTCTCTCACTAGATATGCTCATTTTAGATATATTTAATACCTATAAATTATGAACAATTCTTATATGCACCGTTTGTACTGCTTTCTTCGTTCCATTATTATTTTTATACTTGTCTATTTTGAATATTTCAATATTATTTTATATCCTAAAAAAATATTCCCTTGCAAAATTAATACATTATTATTTTTAATATAATTTATTTACGCTAAATATTATTTTTTTAATATTTGTATCATTTTATACATAAAAAAAATTAAAAGATACACATAAATAGAATCTGTGTGTAACACTTTGACCCAACACAAATTGTCAATAAATGGATAGTTCGGATCAAATTATAATTCGAATCAAGTAAAAAATGATACACACTGATCCTATTTTGCGTGTGTATTACACACATAATACTTTGACTAATTCACTTATATTAAATATTCTCTCTGTCCCACTATAAGTTGCTTATTTTGTTATTTTCGTCTGTCCCACTATATGTTGTTTGCGTTTTTACCTTTTTAGGAAACTACTGTTCACTTCTTTATTATTATTTTCAATATTTTTTACACTATTCTAATTACTTTTACACTTTTCTCCATCACATCACATGTATTATATCAATATTTTTATACTCTACTTAGTATCTGTTTTAGAACTCTTAAAATAGCTTCTAAAACTACTTTTTTTAAAAGCTACCTCTCGCACCTTTTGAAAAAAAGCTACTCCCTCCGTCTCACTATAAGTTGTTCATTTTACTATTTTCGTCCATCTCACTATATGTTGTTCATTTGTTTTTTTTACCTTTTTTGAAAACTACTATTCATTTTTTTATTATTATTTTCAATACTTTTTACACTACTTTCATTACTTTTTCACTTTATTTCATCACATCACTTATACTTTTTCACTTTTTTCATCACATCACTTATATTTTTTTTACTTTTACCTTAATCTGTGTGCCCAAAAGCAACGAGCAACTTATACCAAGACAGAGGGAATATTTCAGAAGTAGTTTTGTAGAGTTTCAAAACCGGCCCTTAGTGCCTGTTTTAGATCTCAATTAAATAGTGAGAAATATATATATTTTTTTTAAAGTTGTCTCTTACCAACTTTAAAAAAGAAGTGATTCTACACTTTTTGTAGAGATTGAAAGCGGATCTTTAATATTAGTGCCTAAAAATTATGAGCAACCTATGAAGGAACGGAGTGGGTATTAATTTTTAGGGAAAATTACAAAATGATTCTCAAAATTGATAAAAATTACAAATTGATTCTGTACAGAAAAAAAATATTTTGTGCAAAAAAAAAAATTACATTTCTATGCAAATATTATGAATCAATTTGTAAATATAACCACTTTTTTGAACCAATATGTAAATCACCTTAATTTTTAATATTTATCACTCTACATATTAAAAATATTAAAATAAACATAAATGTATATATAGATGATATCATGCATAAGCTTTTGGATATAGATGTGTTTTCCTCATGTTTCCCTCTATTTAAATTTGTAGCTTTTATTAGTGTTTTGACTCCCCCCCCTCTCTATCTCTCTCAAATCTTGATCACCCTCTTCTCTATTCAACAAAATACAGAGAAACCATCACAACAAATGGGGATTAATAGAAATGAAAATCATCAAAGTATCCACAATCAAAAAAACATTTTCTTGCCAATATTCTGCCGTTTATCCATCAAAGACGTCAAATTGAACACAATTCCGATCACCGCCGCCGCCGACCCCTCATCCCCTAAAGTCAGTTGCATGGGCCAAGTCAAGCGGAACAACCGCGTCACCGGCTTCCCCGCCGCCGCCACCACCATCACCGCCCACCACAAGTACACCAAGTCGAAATCAGTACACCTTTTCGCCAAAACCCTCTTGCCAAACCCCACCACCGTGAACGCCGCAGCCCCCAAAGCCGCCGGAGGCGGCGGAAGCCGAAGCTGCAGGGCAAACAGAGAGGTGGGCTTGAATAATCTGAGAAGATCAAGGGTGAAAACCAATTACGATCGAGAGGTGGATATCAGTGAAATGGATCCGCCGCTGCCGGTGGTGAAGAGGGCGGCGCCGCCCGGGATCGGGCGCGACGAGGTGAACATATGGAAGAGGAGATCCAACGGTGTGAAAGCGTTGCAAATTGAGCCGATTGATCTGCCCAAAAACAAATTTTTGACGACATTGTCAGTATTGTCGTAAATGATTGACCAAAGAATTGATTCAAAATTGATCAGAGATATCTATGTGACCGTACGAGGTAACGGATTAAATAATTTAGTCTGCAGATAGTATACTAATGTAAATGAATTCAAAATTGTAGCAGAATCTTCTTCTTTTTAATTTAATTTTTTCTTTATTCTTTTGTTCCTTTCTTTTTCTTGCTCAGAATTTTGAGTTTTTGATAGCGATAGCCAGGGCAGGGGTTGATGTGACTTCAAATTAAGTTATCCAATACTTTGAGATTAGTGGATTTCACACTGTCTGTTCATATGCTTCTGTTAAATTTTAGTAGTTGGTGTTGGGGAAAAGTATTTTCTTTTGTTTCTCCCAAAAAAAATAAAAATAAAAGAATATATTAATAATATTAATATTATTTGTTTATATTTACAAAACAAATTGTCAAGATGGCCGAGCGGTCTAAGGCGCCAGTTTCAGGTACTGGTCCGAAAGGGCGTGGGTTCAAATCCCACTCTTGACAAGTTTTTGTTTTTTAATTTTAGTTTTATAGACAAAATGTTTTAATTCGAATCCCACTTTTGACAATTATTTTTTTTTTTTTTTAACTTATATAGACTAAAAAATGTTTCACGAATTAATTTTCACGTTTCAGTTGTAGAAGTTGGAAATCGGACGCTTTTTTATTTTATTTTTTTAAAAATATAAAATTTTGGCCGCCTAGACCCGAAAACGCCTAAAATGACCGATTTTGCAGAAATCGGGTCGACAAGGGGCCATCTAGGCCAATTTCTGCATCACTGTATGTGGTCAACTTTATTCTGTATCTGATGCATGGAAATGTTGTATCTAACTAATATGTTCTATAATTTCAGTTATAGTGTTTGATATAATTGTAAGGAATAGAATGAATATAGGAATTGAATGGGTGTGGAATGAAAGTCATAGTTCTCAAATAACTGAACTATGATAGGTTCCTTAGTTTCTAGGAATCAAAGTCATAACAGAGTCATTCCAAACGAATACTCTGATTTTGATTATCATTACTTCCCTTCCAAATGAGCCAACCAAACAGCCCCTTATTTTCACCATTCGCTCATATAATTAATTACAATATGTATTTGATGTATAAAAGTGTGACACGATTAAATATGGGTGAACATTTTATTTGCAAATTTGACATTTTCAATAACATGAAAAATTCGAATTTTAAATTACTCCTACGCATATAGGACAGTGGAAGAACGAAAATATAATGTGATAGAACATAAAATGCCACGGAAAATGTTACAGTCAAACAACTAAGAAAGCAACAATTATAAAAATTTGAGAGCTTTCTGACTTCACATTTCAGATTCAATCATTCATATGAAGTAAATATTCACACTATATCTTTAATCAAACAAAAGAAGAAAGCAACAACTATAAGAATCCAAGAAATTCTATTTCAGATTCAAACATATATGAACTGCATGACCTGTCTCTATTTTTCCCTTTCTTTTTACCCGGAAACTAATAAATAATCTCTTTTAAAAAAAAAAAATTTATTTTACTCGTATGAATTTTCTATAACAAAAAATTTCAAACAGGTCTTACATGAGACGATCTCATAGTAAAATGGGACATAATTTGAAAATAACGCTCTAATAATTTGAGAATATGAGAGTTAACATGTGAGTCGTTTCAGAACACATACTTAGGGGATGTTTGGTTGGAGGCTTTTGGAAATGAATAATGGTAATCAAAGTCATAATGTGTGTTTGAAATGACTCTATTATGACTTTGATTCCCGAAAACTAAGAAATCAACCATAATTCAACTACATGAGAACTATGACTTTCATTCCATATCTTTTTCATTCCTTACAATTATACCAAACGACCTCTCACATTAATATCTACAATCGAAATGTATAATCAAATTCGAAAGAGTAATTTATAACTCAATTAACAGTCAATAAGAATAAAATCTACTGTATATATAAACCATCAATTCTCACTTAAATCCCTCCACTTGCAACATTACAGAAATTTCAATTAATAACTTCAACTTTTGAAACAAACTTTTTATGGATAAAAGTAAAAAATCGACATTTTGTTGGGCCAGAGGAATAAAAGGTCTCTGTTACAAACAGTGTACAATGAAAACAACTTACAAAACTAATAATCAGTAAAAGTCAAATCTCAACCCATATCCAAGAATTCTTTGACACATGGATACTAGAGAACTATTGTGATTGTGATTCAAGAAATGAAAAGGATTTCTGTGTTACGATGAACATTAACATACTGTTAAAACCTATAGCTACCATCTCAGACGACGTAGCTTGGATGTAATATATGAAAAGTTATATATACAGATCAAATCTAGATAGAAGTAAAAAAGGCAAATAAATAAGAGGACCTTGACTAGTTTTAAGATCAGCTCTGCTCTTTATAAGGCGTCCAGATGAGTTTACTGACATCGACTTCAAGACCGCCACGGCCTGCGGCTTTAAGATGGCGATCGAGGATCTTTGGATCAGCACATATGACGTGCTGTCCCTTCCGGTACTGGATCAACTCTAAGCTCTGAAGGGTTTGTAATATATCCTCTGCCCTGATCGCCGTCATATCACTCAGCTCCTGGGGAAGTCGGAATAATTTCAAAAATTACCTGAAAATTTAGCCTAATATCTATTTTCTTCTAAAAAGATGAAATAATTACTGGCACAAAGTGGAAATTCTTTTTTTCTTTTTAAATGGTGCTCTATCCACTTGAGCTATCTCACTTCGTCTATGGAAATCTATTTTAACGCGTTGTGGATATCCTAAACCAGCTTCCTCTGTTTAACTGATGAATTTTAAATCCAGCTGATTAATCTTTTACCTTAATAGAGATATTGCGGCTCACTTCTTCTATGGAAATTCTATTTTAACGCGTGTTGTGGATATCCTAAACCAGCTTCCTCTATATAAATGATGAATTTTAAATCCAGCTGATCAATCTTTTACCTTAATAGAGATATTGCTCTTGTGCTTTTTCAATATATCTAGAAGAACACGTGTCCAGTATCCTCTGTAGCTCAAGAGTCCCAGGTCAGAGAGGGGTCGTTCAGGTGTTCCAACTTTACCTTCCTTCTTTGAGAGCTCATACGCTGCAGAAATATTGCTGTTAGTTAAACAAAATATCGAACAAATTAATTGTATCAAGAATATATACAAATATCAACTTGCTATGTTTTCCACATCAAGGATGCCAGTGGCAAAAGGTTGTGTTCTTATTGCAACATGTGCGCCAACTAACAAAGATGTTACCCAGACTTTTAAGACTGAGGTTCCATCCATACCTCTCCAGGAAAACCATAAACCTAAGCGTGCACCTACGAGACTTTCAGAAGGCTGTTGAGTTTCTGAAGATACGAGTGATGGGTTGGAAGTAAGCTTAGTAATCACCAATGAGTCACCCCCACCCCCTAAGAAACACACACTGCAGATGAACACTTTACCCTCCACTATTCCTAACCAAACAGAAAGCAATGAAGGAAGACGCCACTCGACATAAGTATAGAAGAAAAGGCAGAGTTCACCAGCTGCACTGACTGAGTGACTGTTATATAAGACAACACTTTGTACATATATCCATCATTAGCATACTGTCGTGAAAAATGACTTACAAAATGCAATCAGGAATTTTCCATAGCCTTTTCTCTGATAAGGAGGAAGGGTGAGAATACACGCTAAGTTGTAAGACTCCTCTGAATGTTTCTCCTGCGTATCAGGCAGAAGATTTTGAGTGAAATATATTTCTGGGCCCTTTATCAAGGGAAATATCCTTTCAGGAAAAATTGTTAAAAAAAATATATCCTCAATAACTACTCAGACATACACAGGTAGAGCCAATTTAGAAGAATGTCATTTTTTTGTTTTGTTGTTGTTGTTGTTGTTGTTGTTGTTGTGGGGGGAGTTCACATCTGGAAATCCATCATCTCTTTCTCTTGGGGGAGGGGGGGGGGGGGAGGGAAGGGGGAACCCTGTATGGCTAGTGCATGTATATGCACAATGATAGAAAAAAATGAACTTCAACCTGATAAACCTTTTACGGAATATAAAAATGGGCAGCAAAATATCAGATCAAATCGTAGAGATAAAAAAATACCTTGGAGAAATAGCCCACCATATGGCATCCCCTATCGTCACATTCACACAATACATAAAATAGGAACAGGTCTACATCATAGTAGAGGGTCTTGTGATCAAGAAACAACTTGGCCAAATAGCAAAGATTTTGCCCATAAATCTTGTTCTTTTTGCCATCAACCTGTTACAGATAAAGTTCAAATTTTAAACAAAAAGAAAAATGAAAAATTAGTTGTGCCAAATTACAAAATTTCAGATATGTGGTATGCACTTTTCAAGCCAGGCAAGTCACAGACAGTGTAAAAATGCAACGCAAACATGCCAAGCTAGGTGCTGACCAAAAGAAGTTCCATGCAAACCACAAGGATTGGTAAATATATTACACCATCTTGTTCAAATAGCCATTTGATTTCCAAATGGAAGAATGAAACGTATTACTGGACATCTGTCCTCTGGTTTGAGAATCCTTCATATCTCAATACACGTATCCAATTCTACCAAGATAACTAGAAGTTCCCATCAACAAGAATCTCCCCAACCATGATTTTTATTCCATTTTCTTTTCTTTTTTTGAAAGAATCCAACTTTTAGGGGGAAATAAAAGTTAAATATCTGCTGCAGCGTATCATCTTGTCTCAAAGTTATTTGAACTTCAAGGAAGGGGAAGCAATTCTATATGAGAAGAATTATTAGAACAAATCGAAATCAAATGCTGCAAATATTTCTAATAAATGGCTTATGGCTCTCGAGGATGCCAACAAAATAAATAATTCTGTAAAGACAGGTAAAATTATTCTGCACTGAAGAGAGAGCATCTTTATAACTGACAAAATTGACACTTTGCGAGATTTTTATAAAAAGGGCAACTTACCTCAAACATTGACAATGTCCCATTACGATATATTTCATCACCGGGAGGATGCTTGAGATCGCATTTCTTCTGCAAGTAAAAGTGTAAATAACTGTAAGTGATAGAGTATCGAAAATGTTTTGAGTGCAAGATACAGTGCATGTTCTTTGCACATGAGGTCTACCAGAAATATGTATAATTAGTCCATGCAGGTGACTCGATACTCTAAAACATGCATGGCCCAAACATAAACCACTTGACTTTCTAGACCATTGGAGCTCTATACAAACTCAACAAAACAAGTTAATAGAAAGGGATGAATGATATAACTGGAGAGAAAGCTTACCATATGCCTCTGAAGTTGTTCTTTGCGCTTCATAAAATTCAGGCAAAACTCGCAGAAGAACAGCTTTGTACAGTCATTATACTCCGGTGGAAATGGCGAAAAGTACCAAGTTTCAATCCCATATCTTCCAAGTTCAATTGTTGCAATGTTTTTAACTTTGGTAAACTCTTCGTGTTCTCGCAAGCTAGCAGCATCAAGCTCCTCATGACCCTGAATAATTTCAATGAATTTGTAATCCAAATCAAAAATTGAACATTTTCTTCTTGAAAAATACGCAAAATTAAAATTGTACAGTGCTGTTTTCTGCTGTATGATAGTATTAAATTACTCCTACACATGAGTGACATGTTGTGCACACACTATCAGACACTCACCAATGTACCTCAAAGATATACAATAATAAAAAATAATAAAGAAGTCATTCTAAATAGAGTGTTCTTAAATAGCCTTTTCTATCCTTGGCCGCCAGTTATAGCAATAATGAAAAGAAGTAAACACCACTCAACGTTTGATTAACACGAGTAATGAAATTTAGTTTTAAATGCCAAACTGGAGTGAAGGTAAACCAGACATAGATTAAACTAGCCATGCACCTATACAGGCAGGGTTTAAACCCCTGCTATTCAGACGTTGCCATCTTTGTTGGCATGTATTAGTTATAGCTGTTAGGAAACTAACGCATCCAGAATAAGGAACAAAATAGGCCTATAGCAAATGACAATGCACGAAGGGACAAAGTATCACATTACAGTCATTTATATGCATGCACATTTTATATAGTCAACAAAGAGTATCTACCTCTATGTGTATTTCATCGATCTTGCGTTTCTGATGGCGTGTCATTTTCAAGCTCGTTACCTGAAATTTTTCATGTCAGCATATTCTTGAGGGAGAAATTTCCGCAATCAAGTATGCCTGAGTATGAACTGAAATTTAATTATCTGACAAAAATAGCAGAACTACCTCCTTAGAGGAGAAAGTGCAGATCAAAGTGCAGAATTTAGAACTCCTTAAAGAAACTACAGTTCAAGAACCGGAAGTCAAAGATACACAAGATATTACCTTGTCCTCAACCTTTTCATCCACATCAGTTTCCACAGAGCTGAGATCAAGATGTTCAAGGTTTGCCCATTCATCAAGTCTGCGGTTGACTATCAAGAGAATAAAGAAATAAATGCATGGCAGAAAAACAGTGAGGATTATACAGACCAAAATAATTTTCACGAAAAGCACTTGATACCATTGGCACTTAAGCAAGAAGCAACAATTTTCCAACTCTAGTCATTCTAACTAATCCAAGAGCTATATTGATGAGTACAGGACACACCAATCATGTCATTTACTACCAATAATTTGAAGCTACAAATCAAAATCCATAGTACTTTAATACAAAATTGAGTAGATTGTTCATCTAATCCAATTCCAGGAACGCAACATTCTGGAAACTAACAACCATCTCATGCGTCACATTATCTAAATTAACAGCTTTTTTTTTTTCACGCAAAAAAATCCACAATTAAGAAGAGTGGAAATAAAAAAGAAAAATCAGTGTATACAATTCACAAAATATGAACATGATGCTATTTTAATTAAGTAAAACCCATGATTTCAAAATTAAATAAGCCAGGTAAAAGAATCAAGAAAAATTATTCCTCACATTCAGTATAGTGAACATAGTACTCATAATCTTTAGGTCCACCAGGCGGGAGCTTGCGGCGCTCAATGACCTTGACAGGATGGTACTTTCCGTCGCGCCAGCGGCAATTGACGCGTGTACCGACCTCTAAAGGAAGAATCGTCGATCTCCTCCTCCGAGATGCGTCGATCTCCAGCTGAGCGCCGTTGAATTCGGACGCCGGAGGACCGGTGGTGGCTACATCGACCAAGGCCGCTTTGGCAGCGGCATGGCCGTTAGCGGTGGCGGAAGTGGTGCCGTTGTCAATTGAAACCATTTCTTCCAGTACCAGAATTTGCTTATCGGTGGGTGGAGAATTTATTTTAAAGCCGGAGAGTTTTGCATTTTCAGAGAGCTCCTTTCAATTTATAAAATACTCTCTCCGTCCCAAATGTGTTTTCACCTAAGGATGGCACAGTTTTTAAGAAAAGTAGAGTGTTGTGTAAAATTATATTATTAAAATAATAAAATTAATTGGATTGTGAGGATAAAGTTAAAGTAATAGTTTTCATTTATAGAATGTGAAAACAATTGTGGGACGGACGAAAAAGGAAAGTGTGAAAACAATTATGGGACGGATGGAGTAGTAAATACCACCCATCCCCCCTAACTATTTTCTTTTCATTTAAAAATAGTAAATAAAAATAAATTTGGGACTTATTTTAAAAAATCTATACTAATATAAAATAAAAGCAGCAGTGCGCGTCAAAATATAAGGCAATATGCTTTCTGCGAAAAGAACACTCGCCTTATTGTCTGTGTTTTAAAAAGCGGATCGGACCGGTCCGACCGCTACTCGGAGAGGCTTCCGGGCCGGTTTTACACGTTGAACCGGTCATATATGAAAACGCTCGCGAAGCGCTGAAAAGCGGCGAAATTCGGGTCGGACCGGCCGCTCGTTGGGCCGGCAGATCCGGCGAGTTAGACAATTTTTGTTTTTTTTTTCATATTTTAGAATTATTAAATTAATTATATATAAATATATTAAAATAATTTAATAACACCTAATTTGAAATCATAAGACTCATAACTCATAAGTCTTAACCCTAAATCTAGTTTCTCTTTCACCGTTTCACGATTCAAGACAAGAGTCTCCATCTCCACTCTCCAGATTCTTCATCCTCTTCGGCTCTTCCAGGCTTCCAGCCGGCGACCTGCGCCGCCTGCGCCCCGTCTGTGCCCCCGCCTGTGCCCCCGCCTGCGCGCCGCCCCTCCACTTCACGGTCAGGCGTCCCCACCCACGATTCCAGGTAACGAGTAAGAATAAATAAATTATTTTGTAAATATAGCAGTTTGGTGATGCACAGGGCTTGCCCAAAATGATGTGATGCTTGTTTTAAATTTGTTTTAAATGATGTGTTTGGTAAACTTGTTTTAAATTTGATGTATTTGGTGAACTTATTTAAAATTTAATGTGTTTGGTGAACTTGTTTTAAATTTGATGTGTTTGTGTAATATTTGTGAGCTCATTCTACTATTATAATTAGATTGTCAAAATTGAATTTTAGTTTGTAGTATAAGATGTGAATTTATTTCTTAGTAAAATTTATTATAGGATATATGATTTTATAAGAAATATATATATATATATATATATATATATAAATATTTATAATTATATATTATGTATTTATGACGTCATACCGGCTCAACCGCTTTAAAAACGGTTAGACCCGGTTGAACCCGGTCCGACCAAAAAATCAAAGGTGACCGGGTTAACCTCCGCTTCCGCTTTTAAAACATAGCTTATTGTGTAATCGTGGTTTTCACGCGTGGTTTAGTATCTGAGTACATCCATAAATACTCACATCGCATTTATTCACACTCCACGTTTTGGAACTGTAAAGATATAACCTCAACTTTTGGGCTTCTACTAATATGATTTGTTCGGCCTTTTGAGTTAGTAAATTGGGTCATTTAATTATATTAAATGAAACAAATACTTTTATCACCAATTTTTTTATATTTTTTTCAAATCACACCTTCATTTGACTCGAATGAAATATAAGTATATGTTTGATTCAAAATACTATCATTTCATATAAAATAACAACTATTTATATATATATATATATATATATATATATATAAGCTCAAATAGTTTTAGTAAAAAAAGTGCATGAAATCCTATATAATAGGCAAAAAAGATATACGAATTTCGAGTAATTTTCACATTAATCATATGTTCCGGAGTGGTTCGTATTAATGCATCTTCATTATTTATGTGACTAATTGTTATTGGTAAGTATGCGGTCGTTTTTTACTAGAAATACAAAAGTATAGTAGTAAATTTATTTTCTATGTTAGAATCAAATAATTTTATTTTACTTCATATAAATATAACTTCAATCTATATTTAAAAATATCATATTAATAAATATATGTATATATACATTAATTCATATATTAGTCATTTTAAAATTATTACAAAGTATTCCCTCCGTCCCGCAGGAATTTGCACACTTTCCTTATTTGGACGTCTCACACAAATTTGTACACTACTAAAAAAGGAAGCATTGATTTACGTGCACACTCACAAACATTTATACATATTTACCCATATACCACTATTTTATATATAAAACTATTTTTTCTTAAAAAATGTGTCGTCCCGTAGGGTGCAAATTCCTACGGGACGGAGGGAGTATTAAAAAGTGATTTATATATAATCAAGTTGTTTACATACTATATATATATATATTAAAAATAATATAAATTTTAAAGCATTCGATCTTATCCAGAATGTATGAAAATAATAAATTAAATATTAGAATATAATTTTTGTGAAATCAATACAATGTATAATTGCACAAGTTAAATTATTAAACTACTTTTTCAATATATTTAGAATTTAGAATAAAGATTTATATATTAATTATACAAAAATATAAGACAAATTAATTTAATGAAGCATTTAAAATATTTAGTAGTACTTAAAAATATTTAAGCTATATGTGTAGTATGATTAATATAGTTCCACTTAAGTAATATACGTACTCATTTGACTTGATTATATGGAATTTTAGTTTATAATGTTTATAATACTATAAATTGTATTTCAATTAAATATTGAATTTGGTGAAATATATATAATATTTAATCGTAAATAAAAATATTTAAAATAAAAATCAATTTGAGTAATTATAAAAATATTACTATGTAACACAAAGGAATTGTCAATGTGTTTAAAAATGATGGATAGGGAAGGTTAAATCAATCTCAATGAGGATTCCCAATGATGGGCTAGCCCACCTGACTACCGGGCTCCTCACTTGAGTGGATGGCCTGAGTTCGATTCCCCTTGGGAACGAATTAAGGGAAAAGGGGGGTGGGATTTAAAAAAAACACCTAAATAACAAAATCATGTAAGATTAATTTTTTTTTAGTATGAATGAAGTATTGCATTAAAAAAATAATATCATTTAATTAGGAGAGTGTATCACATCAACAATTTACGTCTTGGACATAACATAACCAGTTCAAAACTAATTCACGATATTTAAAGATGATGATTTATTTGCAACTATCTAATATTTTAAATCAGATTGTCATTAATGGGAGGACGATGATATTATGTACAACTGGATGTAGTGTTGATTTAATTTGTAATTAAATTTTATTTTTTATCAAATATTAATATTATGATTTTTTATTTTTTATTTTTTGAAAATGGACATTTCATGTGAAATAAGTATTTCCATTAAAAATAAAACGAATCATAGCATTTGGATAGATTCGAACATGAACATTTTATTCATAATATATTCATTCATACACATCATGTTGTAAGTATGTTAAACATATTTATCTATATTCTTAATATTTTATTTTATAAGATATTTAATGATAACATTTTAATAAATTAATAATCTTACCGTGCATCGGGTACAATACTAGTTAATACTATAACAGTAAATGATGACGGTGAATATAAATTTTAGACAAATAGCATGTTGTAAAAATCAAATTATAACATACATGTGATTGAAATGTGCATATTCATCCGCTTATAGTCGCATTTAAAGTTATGTATCCATTTATAGTCACATTATAATCACAATATATATGAAAATAATAAATTATCCTAATACCAATTGAAAACGTGACTTTAATTTTAACTAAAATATCACACTAATTTTAATTAAAACGTACAAACTAATATAATTGAAACCAAGACAATTGCGTGCACCTGGTCATATTGAAAATGTACAAACAACTGAAAAAAAAAAAAAAAAGATTTTAACCCAATCGCTTATTGTTAAACAGCGTTTAAATTACTTATCAAGAACTACTTTTTCTTTTATTTTTTTGGTTATATCAAGATGTAAAGTGAGGATAACAATCATGAAAAGTTGTGTACTTAATACATTAATTGTCCTTTCTTTTCCACACAAAAACCATATGATCCAAATGGCATACGAAGCACGAGGTCGGACACCTAATTAGTAATTTAGTATTTGCAGAGGTAAGTAATAATAAAAACAACTAGAATAACAAATAATTAAAAAAGTGGACACCACATTAAAAAAACAAAAACAAAAAAAAGAGTTTACGATATAATATTCATTCTCATTATCAACCAAATTAAATGAATATAACAGACGATCGATGGACATTTCCCACGAGTAAGTAGTATCATACCATTCTTATTCTTGTTGTCACAAATGTAGAAGCCCCTCAAACAAAATTCTCATATGATTTTAAGTAAACAACCAAAATCCAGTAGTTAAAGCAGTAATCTGCCTGGACTATGGACTATATAATGAAATCGCATCACGAAATACTCAAGACTATCTCCCAAGACATCATTTTTGACCCGACTACTGCTATTTCAATATCACAATCGAAACCATAATAAAAATTACAAGTTACTACTTTTTTATCCTGCTAAGCCTCTGGAGGTGATAGTTAATGCTACCAAACGGCTTTCTTTTATCGTTCGTCTGCAGAATTAAAATATAAAGTAAGCATGACAACCACAAGAAGACCAAACTCAAGCTCTATTTATCGACACCTATAGGGGGGGGGGGGGCTTGGTTCATAATTGTTCAATGAGGATTATAACGAAAATAAATATAAGGCAATTGTAATGGTTAATTGATAATAAATGATGATTAATCCGCCTTCATCATACTCCGAACAAGGCAATGAGCCTCAACATATAATAATCATTACCCCATTTTGATTAACTATTTTCTCCCCTGTAATCGTTTCCCCTCAACCATTTCTTTATTCTTTAACCAACAATCATTTTTGTGTCTTTTTACTTATTCCAGATTGAGCAAAAGACTTCAATGTAACCATCATTCTCATTATCATTCCTAACTTCTTGTTGAAGAATTTGAACCAAGCGCCCCTACGTATTTCATAATTTTGAATTACATATAGTAAGTTAAATGGCTAAGTTCATGCTAGTTTAGAGGTGTGTATCAGGGGTGACATTTGAATTAAATTAAACAATATCAACTCTATACCTGAGCATCCATACAGGCACTCAAGAGTGATTTTTGCCTAGTACATCGTCCCTCAACTCCCTGAGCTATAGACAAACAGCTGAGAAATGAAACCATTTCTCTCATGCACGGTTTTTGAAGATTTCCAAATTTTTTCGGATTGATGCGCAATGTGGAAGCTTGTCTGCCCATATTTTACCTAATTAAAACCAATAAATACAAAAGTAAGAACAATGTTAGAATGAGCAGTACTCCAAAATATCAAGTCAAACATACAAGTTGGTCAATATCAGAATGGCAGAGAGTTTTGCAATTAAGTTAGTTAGATGATGGACCATTTTGGGGGTGGGGTGGAAGATGGTGGGTTGGGTGAAGTAAAAAAGTTAGGATTTTTAATTTCGATTCGAAAAGGAGTGTTTGCAAGCACCAGCCTGGTTCCAGCAGCTCTTGGTTTGCTCAAGCAGTCTCTAACCAGCTGCCAATTTTAGGAATGGCAATGGAGGGAAAATCTTGAGCCCCATGCCCACCCTGCACGAGACTGCCCCTCCCCATTTTGAAATATTCTTTGTCTTCCTCCATAATAATGAATTAACATACTCTTCCAAGTAAAAAAGAATATGTATAGCAATTGATTTTAATTTAAGGGGAATAACCCCTCTCTATAAATCAGAAAAGCGAGCTTTGGAAATGTGAAAAACTAAGGAACTGCATACATTTAGCTAATTTCATTATCACATGGAAATCAGGAAACAACTCTATCAAATCCTTGAAACTTATGCTCATATACAGCTGCAAGAAATTCACAGATTCAAAGCTAGCATCAATGCGCAGAATTAAGAATAGTAGCATGAACAAAGTTTTAAACTACATATAAATTACACAACCATCATTCAAAAAACAAAATCTATTTATGCAAACATCGATGTACTCGGAATTTAAGAATTCAAAATAGAGTAAACTAACAAGTGCAATGGGGTGGTGAGTTGAGGGAGGGAAGGGTGAGGCTAGCTAGGGTTTTCAGATGTCTGAATATATACTCTGCATAATAACCAATAAAAGATCCTAATAAATGAATGAAACGAAAAGATAGTATGATCTCAGGCAAGCTCAATCCAACGGCAACAAAATCATCAGATTTCTGAAAATTTTCGCAGCTCTACAGCACATAATGAAGGAAACGCGAGGTTTAGCGGGGGTTTTGCCATAATCATTCCTCATTCCGTGTATTCATCAGACAAATGTAAATGTACACTAAACTACCCACGTAAAATCAAATTATGAAATATGAACTACAAGGAAGAGAGATAGGAGATGCAAACCTGTGGATTTGAGATGTCAGTCACGAATCGAGATCAAAATGGAGACGATGGAATTTGGGCACTGTGGAAGATTTTATTCGATAATTGTGTGGGCCGAAACTAATGGGCTCGTGGGTTACAAATCTGAAAACTCAATGGGCCCAGTTATTTATAACCCATTTTAATAGAGTACACCCATCACATTTTAATTAATAAAATAATTATAAAGTATTCAAAATATTATTTTATTTTATTTTCAACTAAAATATATTGTAAGTAGACCAACCATAATCTCTACTCACGCGATTGATAAAATTTCAAAAATTCAAGACACGAAAAAAAAATTTGGTCATCACAATAACAGTAGTTGGCATTGATGCGATTCATGGTGGTGGATTATTGTCCAAATAGGGTCATCCAGTGGTGCTAGATAAATATATTCAATTGTTTTCTTCTAACCTTTTTTTAGGTTATTTTCTAAAAAAATTTGAATAATTATTATGTTTTGTTTAATGTACTAGCATGATTATCTTATTAGTTTCATATAGTATGTGGTGGAAATGTGAATAGCAATAAAATTTTGGTGCATTTATTTTATGATTTTTATGGATTTAAGGTTGTTTTTATTTTGGGTCCAATGGACTATTTTTTATAATTAAAGAATCATAATCGATTTTTTTTTACAAAAACCAATATTTCTCTCTATTACTTTCTTCATCTTAATTCTACTTTCACACTTATTTTATTTGGACGTTCTAATTCTACTTTCATACAACTAAAAATAAATAGTCTACACTCATAAGAGTTACATACTCATTTTTGTTGATTCATGTGTCATCTCGAAGTATTCTCTCTGTCCAACAAAAATTTGTAAAAAAAGTGTATAATCAATTCATTTATTTAAATTACTTAACAAAGCTTATAAAAGGTGCACCAAACATAATATTATCAAACATAGGGTGGCCCAAAACATCTATATTTTTCTTTTCTACCAAGTATTTACACACAATCTATAAATTCTCAAAAATTAAAAAAGAAATTCCAACATGACTGTGTATTGCACGACCAAAAATCTAGTTTGTTGTAAATTTAATTAGAAAGAACTTTAATTAGTTGTGTTGGAAATTCTTATATCTTGAAAATTTTCCCAATCATACTTTTTCACTAATTGAGGTTGAACATTCAATTTTGCTACTGTTAATAACTTCTGGGATGAATCATATACCTTACACCTTTACGTCTGTTACATTAATTTCTAGCATTTTGTGCTTTCTAACCAAATATATATATATATATATATATATTTAGTTAAACATAAATAAATAGCTAATGTATCATAAATTTTGTGTCAACTTTATATTGGGAAAGAAATGGTCCAGGGCATTAGCAACAAGAGCACATGAAAATAGTTGAAATATAATGCAAATTTGGTTTTAACAGCAATTTGTATGGGATAAAGATCGCACTGAGTTGGTTTTCCACCATCATCATGTTTTAGCGATAAGAAAAAGTGGCCGTATATCATCATTTTTGTGCACTAAGTTAATATTTACTAATTTTAATTATTATATATATACATGTATTTATTTATAAACCACCACTGTATTATTCTTAGGTTTGTGGAGTATCTAAGTACTTTATTTAGATTTTATACCAAATGTGGTTATCGTTAATGTTGATTTATTATGTCGCTTAAATGAATGACGTACAAAGATTAGGCACGAGAACGTAAAATATATCAAGCTTATATCTCTACGTGCTTTTTATCTGGATAAGTGTGTATTGTACAATTTAAGTATATTTTTAAATAGTTGTTATTTTTATTAAATAATTAAATTGTTTATATTAAATAGTTATATTTGTTCAGTATTCACAATACTAATTGTCCAGTACGTAAAAAAATCTAATTATTTAAAATAATATATATTTAAATAGCACGGGATACCTAATTAATAAACTTGATTTTACTTAAAAACTACTAATTAAGAATGTGAAAATTTTAAAGAACGAAAACACGTCGTGACATGTTGTCCTATTGCCAATTCCCAAATTTTAACTCTCAAACACCAGCAGAACATGACTAATAAGAATGGAATTATATAGTCAACGAAGCTCTCAAATAAAAAGCTTTACAGATATTTTCTTTAAATGCACATATAGTATTAATATATTTACAATTTATGTAGGGTACTTTTGTAAGTGTCTATCGTCGACACTTATTGAATTTTATTGGACTATCAAATCATCTATATATATATATATATATATATATCGCTTTTTACAATCTGCTTTATTTTGAAAATGTATATAATATTATTAATGATTTATTTAAAAATAGTCAAGTTTTTTTTATACTTATGCACACGTGTCAATAAAATTAGATAAGCTGGAGGTCAAAAATTACATCTTAATTAATATCACAGTACGTAAAAATAAAAATTTAATACTCATCAGAATTAGAAAAGCAATAATTAGGTAAATACTATTTTTATTTTATTGAAATGAAGATATGATAGTTTGTTCATCAAATGTGGAAGACAGCCGAAGCACACTATCAGTTATGAATGTGCTTGAGAATTGGACCACTTTGTGGGGGCAAAAGCGCGTTTCTACGATCTTGTACAGTGCAAAGGCGCACTTTTCCATCTCCTATAAATTCCCTACGGTTCCATGCATGGCAAGGCATCGCATTTCCATTCTAATAATTAGTTACAATGGTTGGAAATAGAGTGTTGAGTATCCTTTTCTTTGTTGTGTTGGGCGTAGCGATATGTTCAGCTGCCAGGACTCTTCTAGAGGCTTCTAGCTACTATCCTCAAGGTTACGGTGGCAATGTTGGCGGCGGAGGTGGCGGTGGTACCGGAGGAGGAGGTGGTGGTGCGGTTGCGGAAGGGGGTCATGCTTATGGTGGAGGAAGTGGTGTGGGAGGTGGAAATGGGTATGGTGGTGGAGGTGGTGCGCATGGTGGAGGAGGTGGTGGCGGTGGAGGTGGTAATGGGGGTGGTGGTGGAGGTGGTTATGCTGGTGGTGGTGGGGAGCATGGTGGGGGTTATGGGAGTGGAGGTGGTGAAGGTGGCGGTGGTGGGTATGGTGGTGGTGTGAATGGAGGTGGAGGTGGTGGGGGAGGAGCTGGAGGCGGTGGTGGTGGAGGAGGAGGTGGTGGTGGTAGTGCCGGTGGAGGACATGCGGGTGGGTATGGTGGTGGTGAGGGAGGAGGTGCCGGAGGAGGGTATGCTGCCGATGGAGGATATGGTGGTGGAAGTGGTCATGGTGGTGGTGGTGGAGCTGGGTCGGCTGGGGGAGCGAGTGCCGGTGGATATGGTAGTGGTGGTGGAAATGGAGGTGGAGCGGGAGGAGTGCATGGTGGTGGTTATGGTGGAGGGGAAGGGGGAGGAGCTGGCGGAGGAGGAGCGTATGCTGGTGGCGCTGAGGGAGCGGGAGGTGGAGGATATGGTAATGGTGGAGGCGCCGGTGGTGGAGGGGCTCATGGTGGAGGGTATGGTGCTGGCGGCGGAGGTGGTGCTGGCGCCGGTGGTGGTTATGCTGGTGGGGCTGGGGGTATTGGGGGAGGTGGTGGACATGGTGGCGGCGAAGGTGGTGGTGGTGGTTATGCTGGTGGGGCTGGGGCTGTTGGTGGAGGTGGTGGACATGGTGGTGGAGGCGGTGCTGGCGGTGGTTATGCAGGTGGTGGTGGTGAACATGCCGGCGGATATGGTGGAGGCTCCGGCAGTGGTGAAGGCGGAGGTCATGGTGGTTATATCCCTTGAAAGTGTTGCTTGGAAGAAAGATGCTAATTCATATGAATGCTAATATTATTCTGATAATAATTAATATATTTTGTGCTATCTATGTATGTGTTTGATTTGGCTGCATTTGAAATCATGTACCAAATTGTAATATAATTTCTTTGTTAAATTATGTATGAAATTATATTGTTGATTGGACTAGTCATATTTTATATTCATGTATGAATGAATTTTTAGAAAATTTTAAAATGTTTTTCAGATCAATATTAATTGTTAAAATGAATTATATGAGTGAGATTAATATGTAAATATATACATATATATATAATACAGTTAATTAAGGTCAATTTTACACAGCATTATAATTTCATCAGAAGTTGTCAAAATTAAATATTTTTTTCTATAGGAAAATAATTTAAAATAGCTTAATTATTTGAATACTCTAAAATTATGTGCATGTTGCTATGTTTTGATGGTAATTATTTAAATAGTAGTAACGTTATTATAAGGATTGATTCTTGTGTATATAAAACAAAATTAATTGGGTGGTTGGTGCTCCTATATGTGATTCGAATTCACTTTTCTATTATGATTTTTCACTTTAAAGTAAAGACATTTATCAATACTAAATGTATAAAATTTAAAATAATAAATACAATGTAAAATTTGCATCTTAATTGGTGATATTATGGACGTTCCTCATACTCAAAGAGTCATGGTCAACTTTAATATTAATAATACTTAGAATCTATGTTGCACGGGTGTGAATATGCAAGTACGAGAACGATACGATATAGGTTCGAGAATACAAGTTTTGAAAAAATTAGGGTGCGATTCGTTAAAGATTTGTCTATTTATTTCAGTGATGCAGAAATCGGGCTAAGCGGCCACATGCCGACCCGATATCTACAAAATCGATGATTCTAGGCATTTTCGGGCCTAGGCGGACCTAGGTGGCCTCTAGGCGGTCTTAGGCGGCCTCTAGACGGTTCTAATTTTGTATTTTTATTTTTATTTTTTTTAAATTAAAAAAAAACTAGGCGGACGCCTAGGCAACCCTGTTGATGTTGACGAAAAATGTTATGCAATGTATTGCCATCATTTTAGACAACATCAGAATTCGCCCTTTCTACTAACTTTCCTAATGATTTTTCCATGTTATGTTATTTGTGTAGGCATGGTAGTTGAAGACGTGAAGGTCCCAGAAGATTCCAGAAACGTCAGGCGGTTCCATAGCTTGAGTAGAGGAGTATCCACTAACTTGGAAGTTATCAATCATGGGTGGTTATTTTGAAGCCCACTACTTGGCTTCATTGTGGAGTGGAGAGCTCAATTATCACGTCTATAAATAGAGCTCCATTTCATTATTTTTTGTATGACCGAAAGATATAATTTAGAGTTGAACGGATCATGTGTCATTCACTAGATTCTAGGTTATAGACGGTTCATCAGAATGTTGGGAACATTTGTCTCGGCATTGTTCACAACATTCACTGTTTAAATCTAACAATCCGTTCGGCTGAACGTAGACTTGTTAGGTTTTGTTTAGGTCTATTTTTATAGGTCTTGTTTAGATCCGTGTACGGTCTTGTGTAGGTCTTGCGCGGCCTTGAATTTAGGTTTCTTGTGTAAACCTTGTATTTATCTCACTACAAGTTATAGTGAAGTTTTCCTGCTAATGAAGCAGCATAGTCTATACAATTTGTATAGCCTATGAAAATTTTGATATCCCTTTGCAAAAGTGTGCGTTTAAGTCTTCCGCTGTGTAGTGTTGCCTTTTATGCTCTCGACATTTTTAACAACACTTCTCTAAAACATTTTTAATCTCACGCACCAGCACAGTCAAGTGGTATCAGAGCCACAAACTAGACACACTTAGTTTAAGACCCTGTGTTTGTGTATTTTTGCAATGGAATATCCATTAACTCCCGCACTAAAACCTCCTATCTTAGATGGCTCCAATTATTCATATTGGAAACCAAAGATGAGGATGTATATCAAGTCTCTTGATGAAAGAGCATGGAGGAGTGTACTTTATGGTTGGACTCAGCCTCTACATCCAGCCGATGATGATCATGAAGCGCGTGCCAAACTAGAAATCGAATGGTCAAATGATGAGGTAACGGTTGCTAACTACAATTCGAAGCCCTTAATGCAATATTTACATCAACCGATGTATCTATATTTAAGATCATTTCGAATTGTGTGTCAGCAAAAGATGCTTGGGACCGTTTGCAAGAACATTGAGAAGGTTCTGAGAGTGTGCGTAGAACTAAGCTTAGAATGTTAGGTACTAAATTTGAAAATCTTAAAATGAAAGATGATGAAGATATATCTTCGTATAGTGAAAGGATCACTGAGATTTCTAATGAATCACATTCTTTGGGTGAACCTATCTCTAATACAAGATTAGTCCATAAAGTTTTAAGAACCGTACCAAAACATTTTGATGCAAAAATTTGTGCTATTGAAGAAGCCAAAAACACTGATCTTATAAGTCTTAATGAATTGATTAGTATTTTAAAAACTTATGAGATGAATTTTGAGCAAAGAGATGAAGTTAATTCTGATAAAAAAGTTGTTGCTTTGAAAAATGATGCTTCTAGTTCTAAAAACATTTCTTTTGTTACTGAAGTTGATTCGGATGATGAATGTTCTGAAATATGTCCCGACACTTCCGACAACATTTCTTTATTAACCAAGCAGTTCAATTCATTTTTGAAAAATAGAGCTAATAGGTTAAAAGCAAATATTCAGAATAGGAATCAAGGTACTTCTAATCCTAAAATGTTTGAAAAGAAAGAAAGTTTTGATAGATCAAAACAGTTTAATAGGAGTAATAAACCTAAATTCGATCCCGAGTATAGAAAGAATGTTAGGTGTGATGCATGTACTGGATATGGTCATTATGCTAATGATTGTGCTAACACCTTGCTTAGAAAGAAATTGAATTTTAATGCTACCTTGAGTGATGATTCTGATAATGAACCTGACATTGAGAAAGATAATGAATTTGCTTTCTCTGCTAGAATTCTTTTTGATGATACTAATGATGATTTACTGGACGAATTTGAGTCTGATGTTGAAACAAATGTGCCAACATTTTTGACAACATCAAACAAAATCAGTCCAGATGAAAGTTGTCTAATTAGTTCTTTTTCAGAGATGAATATTTCAGGTGAAGAACAGGTTAATATTCAACAATTCATCAAAGAGAATGATGACTTAAAGCATTCAGTAGCAAAATTGGAAGTATTGCTTACTAGAAAAGATTTAGAGATATGCAAGCTGAAAGAACAACTAGAAAGCACAACATTAAGCTTCAAAAAGTTTACCAAAAGTGCAGAAAAATTACAAGATGCATTGATATCTTCGAATGTAGGTAAAGAAGGTATTGGGTATGATTCTAACTCTACAAAAATCATACAAAATGACATGCCTATAAAATTTGTTAAGGCAAGAGATAGTAAATCTGTTACTTCTCATTCTAGAAAATATGTATGTCATTTTTGTCATAAAAAGGGTCATATTCGTCCTTACTGCTTTAAATATAAAGAATCTAAAATGTCTTGTAATATGTTGCCTGGTAAAATACAACATATTGAACAACATGATCATGAAAAGGTCAGTGAGTCTGATATAAAATGTAATGTTGTTTATACCTCCTTAAAAGCATGCATTCCTGGTCTATGGTATTTTGATAGTGGATGTTTTAGACATATGACTGGTGATATTAAATTTCTTACAAATTATAAAATGCATGATGGTGGAAATGTTACTTATGGAGGTGGTTCAAAAGGAAAAATAATTGGTAAAGGTACTTTGAATGTTCATGGTTTTCCAAAGTTAACCAATGTGTTGCATGTTGATGGTTTACGTGCTAATTTGATTAGTATAAGTCAATTATGCGATGATGATTTGCATGTTAAATTTGATAAAAATTCATGCTATGTGCTCAATAATGATGATGAGTGTCTTATTATTGGTAATAGGTCTGTAGACAATTGTTATTTGATTGAATCGAATGAAACATGCAATAGTGTGAAATTAGATGAAAATACTCTTTGGCATCAAAAACTTGGTCATGCTAATTATAGATGCATTCATGATTTAATTAGACTTGATGCTGTTAAAGGTCTCCCTTCTTTAAAGTTAGACAAAACCAAGGTTTGTGAAGCATGTCAAAAGGGTAAGCAAATCAAAGTGTCACATAAAATGTTGGCACACTGTTCGACAACACATTGTTTTGAACTGTTACATATGGACTTGATGGGTCCTATGGAAACTGAGAGTATTGGTGGGAAAAAGTATTCTTTTGTTATTGTTGATGATTACTCTAGATACACTTGGGTAGAATTTTTAAAAGACAAATCAGAAACTTTTAATGCTTTTAAAATTCTTTATAAAAGATTCAAGACTGTTTTCAATACTAAAGTAAAGAGAATTAGGTCTGATCATGGTAGGGAATTTGAAAATGTTTCGTTTACTGAATTTTGTGAAAATAAAGGTATCATGCAAGAGTTTTCTTCACCAAAAACCCCACAACAAAATGGAATTGCGGAGAGAAAGAATAGGACTTTGCAAGAAATGGCTAGGGTTTTGCTTTTATCAAAACATTTATCTAAAAGGTTTTGGGCTGAAGCTTTAAATACTTCTTGTCATATTACTAATAGAGTCTATCTTAGAACTAATTCCAAAATAACTCCATATGAGATCCTTAACAATAAGAAACCAAATGTGAAGTATTTTCATGTTTTTGGTTGCGTTTGCTACATTTTGAATGATAGGGATCAATTGCATAAGTTTGATTCAAAAAGTGATAAAGAGTTCTTCTTAGGCTATTCTAGAAATAGTAAAGCTTATAGAATCTATAATTTGAGAACTGACATTGTGCAAGAATCTGTTAATGTTGTATTTGATGATGATTCTAGTCTTGCAGGAACAAATTTTGAAGAGGATGTTACTAATTTGATTGAAATTTCAAAACCTATAGATTCTGACCAAAATAGAAATGTTGCTCAAAATGCGCCAGCACTTGAGACAACATCAACTAAAAAGTCAGAACCTATAGAGTATCCAAATATTTCTGATAAAACTCCGGCTTCACGCATACTGAAAAATCATCCATCAAATCAAATCATTGGAGAACAATACTCTGGAATTCAAACAAGAGGGAAGATGAGTGTAAGTAATGTGGTAAGATCCATATGCATGTCTTCTAAATGCAATCTTGTGAATCATGAATGTTACCATTCTTTAGTTGAGCCTAAAAATGTTGTTGAAGCATTAAAAGATGAGAATTGGATAAATGCCATGCATGAGGAATTAAATCAATTTGAGCGTAATGAAGTATGGACTTTAGTTCCTAGACCCGAAAATGTTAATGTGATTGGAACTAAATGGATATACAAGAATAAAAGTGATGAATCTGGCAATATTGTTAGGAATAAGGCTAGATTAGTTGCCCAAGGTTATACTCAAGTTGAGAGAATTGATTTTGATGAAACATTTGCACCCATAGCTAGAATTGAGTCTATAAGACTATTACTTGCAATTGCATGTTTCATTAATATTAAATTGCATCAAATGGATGTTAAAGCTGCTTTCTTAAATGGCATTTTAAATGAAGAAGCTTATGTTGAACAACCTAAAGGATTTGAAAATTCAGATTTTCCTAACCATGTTTTTAAATTGCAAAAGGCTTTATATGGTCTTAAACAAGCTCCTAGAGCTTGGTATGGTAGGTTAACTGATTTTCTTATTCAAATTGGTTTTGTAAGAGGAGAAGCTGATAGAACTTTATTCATCAAGCATGTTAATTCTAAAATTTTGATTGCACAAATATATGTTGATGATATTGTTTTTGGTTCTACATGTGATTATATGTTGAAAGACTTTGTGAATGAAATGACATCAACATTTGAAATGTCCATGGTTGGTAATTTGAATTACTTTCTAGGTCTTCAAATCAAACAACTTAAAGATGGAATTTTCTTTTCACAAAGTAAATATGCAAAGAATTTGGTTAAAAGATTTGGTTTAGAAAGTGCTAAACACATGAAAACTCCTATTGGATCATCTCAAAAATTGTCTAAAGATAATGCTGGCAAAAATGTTGACCCAACATTATATAGATCAATGATAGGAAGTCTTTTATACCTAACTGCTAGTAGACCGGACATTATTTTTAGTGTATGCTTATGTGCAAGATACCAAGCTGATCCAAAAGAGTCACATTTAAATGCCGTCAAAAGGATTATCAAATATGTTGCCGGCACATGTGATCTTGGTATTTGGTATAGCAAATATACTAACAATTCCTTGCTAGGTTATAGTGATGCTGATTGGGCAGGTGATAGTGATGATAGAAAGAGCACGAGTGGAGGTGGTTTGTTCATGGGAAACAACTTAATCTCTTGGCATAGCAAGAAGCAAAATTGTGTTTCTCTATCCACGGCCGAGTCAGAATATATTGCAACAGGGAGTTGTTGTACTCAATTACTTTGGTTAAGAAAAATGTTTGATGATTATGGTTTAAATTCTGAAATGCTTACTGTTATGTGTGATAACACTAGTGCAATTAATATCTCAAAAAATCATGTGCAACATTCATTAACTAAGCATATTAGTATAAGGCATCATTTTATTCGAGATCTTGTAGAGAAAGAAATTGTGAAGTTAGAATATATTTCTACTGAAAAACAACTTGCGGACATTTTTACAAAAGCCCTTGATGACCAAAGATTTTCTTCTCTTAAGAAATCTCTTGGTCTATGCACTATTGATTAAATTTATGACGAGTGTTGTAGCAAATGGTGACAGCATTTGTGACAACATTTATTAGTTCTCATAATTTTGACTAAGTATTTTTTATATTTCAGTTACTTTATAACTTGATTAGATGTGTTATTATTTTCGTACTTACTTGTTGGAACATTTGAAAGTCCTGGACACACATCTCTTAAATGCCGTTAAAAAATATACACTAAAATATGCTAAATCACTGAGTAACTATGGGACACGGAGCTCGCGACTACGATGATCTCTTTTAAAAAGGTGATGAAAACTGCATCAATTTGTTCATAATCCATTGAGTAACTATGGGACACGGAGTTCGCTACTATGATGCTCTATTTTGAAAAGATGGATCAATATGAACTAAAATAGTGTTTAAAAAAAATTGGGGCAACACTAATGAAGCAAATTCATGTAAAATCCGTGTTGAGATGTGTGTGTGCCGACATATTTGACAACATCTGCTATGGCACGAAAATTTGATTAAGTCTAAGATAGTTATTTATTTTCTGAAATTTTAATTTTATTAAGTCTTAATTATGTGAATTAATTCTCTGAATTTATTTAATTATGTGCAGTAATGGGTAGTTATTTAATTTCTAAATCAACCCACTTCCTTATTTTTCGAAAATGATGGGTGGTGTTTTACACCACCACATCACAATTATGGGTAGTGCTCTTCAAGCTGAAAAATTTCGAAAATAACTTCCAATTCATAACTCTATAAATTAGATCTCATTTTGCTTATCATTTTTGCCTTATATCAATTATTGCCTTAGTTAATTCATTTGTTTGCATTAGATTGGAAAAGGTATTATTTGTTCACTTGTGTAGTATCACTTCATCTCCTTCCTTTCATTTAAGTTTTAATTTTTATTTTGTTTGATTATTTTAATATTTTATTTTCTTTTCTCTGATTTGATTAGATGTGCGACTGAAAGCCCTGCAATTTCACAATCATCACATTCAAATTCTTCATCCCAAGACAACTCACTGAAACTTCTTGCTTCAATGGCGACTTCACCAAAAACCCAGAATATCGCTGAAAATGCCCAGGCATCGGCACCAACATCGCCGTCGATTACCATCAGCTCGATGGAAGTTTTGATTCCTGCTGCCCCTCAAACTCTTACCCTCACAAATCCTCTCTCAATCCAAGCCGAAATGACTCCTTCCTCTTCCATAATGCCTACTGTTCCTGAAACCTCAAAACCCACACCACAGGAGCTGGAAACATGTCCGATTGAAATTAAACTTCCAGCGGATGCTACAATGGACGATATGGTAGCTGCCTATAATCAGTTTTGCCTTCAAACGACTACCCCTGTAATCGTTGTGGGGGAGAGTGTGATTGACTTGGAACCGGTGAGAAGAATGGCTCATCCAGAAGACTATGTCAATGAACGAGCATCAGAGGGTGAAACTGACTCGAAAAATGGTTCCGGCGACTCTAAATGCTTCAGCGAATCTCTGCACCTGGGAGAGCGGCTCCAAAAAGTTTGTAGTCGTGGGCTTGGAAAGAATGCAGCTCTTGGTGGTAAACGGAGGATTTCCTACAGAACAATGGGAAAAAAGGTGAACTATTCTGAAAAGAGGAGAAAGGTACTGGAAGATGGGATTGCTTCTAATCCTATCAAGGTATTTGGCGAGAATGAGGAGAAAGAAGCCTCCCCTGCTCCAACTGGAAACAAGGAAAGCTCGGAGGAAATTGATTCCAGCATGAACATTCCATTGAATCAGTACATTGCTCAGAGAAAATCATCAAGTAAAGAGAAATGGAAAGAAAAGGATGTCCTGCATGATGTTCTCGTGAATGCTGCTGAAGATGTTGCCTCTCCGATGGCAACATCAGAACCTGAACAATCAGAAGATGATGAGCAACATTCTGAACAACACTCAGATCCATCTTATCAAGCTGAGGAAGGTCAGGTACATTCTAATTCTGGTAATAATGATGATGATGCTGTGTCTGATGAGGATTTGGATTATCATGCTGTTGATAGCAAGAGGTTTAAAGAAATTAGGTCTAGACTATTGATTACTGAAAAATTGATCAAGGTTTCTGATTTTGAAAAACTTGGGATTGTCAGATATTTGGAGGAAAGAATGCTGTTATACTCTGTGACTTGTGCTAAACCATACTTTCTTGAATGAGTTTATGAGTTTTATGCTAATTTGCATGCACATACTGGAAGGGAAAACTCTAAATTCTATGGAACTACTTGGTTTAGAAATGTGAAAATTATGATAAATTCAAGGGTGATTAATAGTGTTCTGAAATCTAAAAATTGTGTTGAACATGTGATTGAGGACATGGATGGTGTGATTTCTGTGCTGACTGGTGGTTTAGTTTCTACTTGGGTAAATAGACTTAGTGCTTCAAAGTTGACAAGTTTGTTCTCTATACTGCATAAGTTGGTTGTTTACAATTGGCCGCCTTCAACAAATACTACAATTTTGACAAAGGAGCAGGCCGTCCTTTTGTACAAAATTCACATTAAACAGTTTGATCTGGGGCAGACAATATTCAGGAATATGCTGAGCAATACTGGTCCTATCTCGGGGAAAGGGTTGCTTCCCTATCCATGTTTGATCTCCTTATTGCTAGAGGATAAAGATTTTGTTAGGCCATCAAATGAAACAATCAGCAGCTTTCAAGCAAGCTTCAGAATTGCTCACACCTTACTCTGTGGACCAAGGGTTATTGATGTTCCTCTGCCCGGTGCAAATCCAGCCAACACTGATCAAAACCAACCCTCTGCCTCAAATGCCGCTGAAAATGTTGGCAACATTAATGCCAACATGTCACCTGGAGGATCCATCCTTTCTGTCCAACTAACTCCCTCTTATATACTTGATCAAATCTCTTCTTTGCAGACTACTATTAATAATTTTCTGGCAAATGTGGAGGATTTGAAGATAAGAAAAACATTTTGGGAGAGGCTCCTTTCCACTCCAACAGGGGGAGTAGCTCCTGATGTTGATACAACAAATGCTGGGGAAGTGCAGTTGATGGAAGTTGATGTTGATCCAGAAGAACCAGGAAATACAGTTGCTGCTGAAAATGCTGTTCAAGATGATGCCAACATTCTAAGGCAGAGATGTTCTGAATCCAGATGCTGATGTCCAGAGTTAAGCTTGGTTGGTGATGATGTTCGAAGTATGGGGGAGCTTGTGATGTTCAGTCCTTCCTCTCCTTTACTTCATTTATTTTAAAGACTCTGACTTTACTTAAGACTCTGTTTTTATTTTATAAGTTGTAATAGTTGATAGCCTAAAAACAGTTCTTTTCTTAGGCTATTCTGATTCCTGTTTTCTTAGGCTATTCTGATTCTTGTTTTCTGCTCTGATTTGTTTTGGTTTACAGTTATCCTTTTGGTCTATAAGCACTTTATGTTGTGCTTTATGTCCAGAAAACTTGTTTTGGTTTATAGTTATCCTTTTGGTCTATAAGCACCTTATGTTGTGCTTTATGTCCAGAAAACTTGTTTTGGTTTATGGTTATCCTTTTGGTCTATAAGCACCTTATATTGTGCTTTATGTCCAGAAAACTTATTTTGGTTGATAGTTAACCTTTTGGTCCATAAGCACCTTATGTTGTGCTTTATGTCCACAAAACTATCTTTTTACTTGCTTTTTTTTTATTTTGGTTCGTATAAAATTTTTCATCACTTCATTTGATGAAAATTTTATCATTTCGTCTACATAACTCTGTGTTGATAGGCGAACTAAAGCAAACTACTGGTAGAGGATTACAAGAATAAATCACGGAGTAGTTGGCCAACATGAGGGAGCTGGCTGAAGTGGGCAAGGACCTCACCGAGGTCCCCAGCAGGCAGAGGACCAGGTCGCCAGCTCTGACCAAGGCCAACATGAGGGAGCTGGCCGAATGTTGACATGGCGAACTAACACAATTGGCGTAAGAATAACCACCTAGGCTTAACAGGTCGCCAGGACCCGCCCGGATCCACGGAGGTCCGGAGCTCGTCCATATGGGGGGCAGCTCGCCCACGCAGCTCGCCCACCTAGGGGCAGCTAGCCCACGCAGCTCGCCCACGCAGCTCGTCCACCTGGGGGCAGCTCTCCCAAGCAGCTCGCCCACATGGGGGCAGCTCGCCCACGCAGCTCGCCCACCTGGGGGCAGCTCACCCACGCAGCTCGCCCGCGCAGCTGGGGGCAGCTCACCCACGCAGCTCGCCCACCTGGGGGCAGTTCACCCACGCAGCTCGCCCACCTGGGGGCAGCTCGCTCACGAGGCTCACCCCTACCCCCACGAGGACCTCGCCCAGGTCCGTCATCGCATGGCACCCAGAGAACCATACAAGGCATTGGAGCTCGTTCAGAACACAACTCCAAGAGCACACCTCCAGTGCACACCTCCAGTGCACACCTCCAGAGCACACCTCCAAGCTCGCCTTCCAGAGCTCGCCCCCTAGCTCGCCCAAGAGCTAGCCTTGTAGCCTACTAGATCCCGATGGTTGTACTCTTTTTCCCTCCGTCCGGTTTATCCACAAGGGTGGTTTACAGCGAGGTTTTTAATGAGGCCCATCTAGCCTAAGATATTGTAGTAGGATGAGGCACGATGTAAGGAGCAGTGTAAGGGACCAGGACGAAGGTTACGGACCTTCGTCAACACAGGAAGCCAAATAGGCTCGTAAGGTGCCGTCTCACACTCGCATACCTATAAATAAGACCTCTCTTGTACTATTCGAAAAAATCCTCTCATAATCAATACTACTACTCTTGCAATATTTCTCTCTCTAAACTCTCTACTCCCTCCTCATATTTTACATCCAAGAACACAAATTCTTGGATTATTGTTTGGTAGAATTACATGTTATATTAGCCACATAAACAAACGCCGTTAACAAATTCTATCCACACTCTGATCTACTCTAATCAAATTTATTTGATTGTGATCAACATCAGTGTGTTGTAGTAGAAAGGCCAAATTGGGAGAGATTGTTGATGTTGACGAAAAATGTTATGCAATGTATTGCCATCATTTTAGACAACATCAGAATTCGCCCTTTCTACTAACTTTCCTAATGATTTTTCCATGTTATGTTATTTGTCTAGGCATGGTAGTTGAAGACGTGAAGGTCCCAGAAGGTTCCAGAAACGTCAGGCGGTTCCATAGCTTGAGTAGAGGAGTATCCACTAACTTGGAAGTTATCAATCATGGGTGGTTATTTTGAAGCCCACTACTTGACTTCATTGTGGAGTGGAGAGCTCAATTATCACGTCTATAAATAGAGCTCCATTTCATTATTTTTTGTATGACCAAAAGATATAATTTAGAGTTGAACGGATCATGTGTCATTCACTAGATTCTAGGTTATAGACGGTTCATCGGAATGTTGGGAACATTTGTCTCGGCATTGTTCACAACATTCACTGTTTAAATCTAACAATCCGTTCGGCTGAATGTAGACGTGTTAGGTTTTGTTTAGGTCTATTTTTATAGGTCTTGTTTAGATCCTTGTACGATCTTGTGTAGGTCTTGCGCGGCCTTGAATTTAGGTTTCTTGTGTAAACCTTGTATTTATCTCACTACAAGTTATAGTGAAGTTTTCCTGCTAATGAAGCAGCATAGTCTATACAATTTGTATAGCCTATGAAAATTTTGATATCCCTTTGCAAAAGTGTGCGTTTAAGTCTTCCGCTGTGTAGTGTTGTCTTTTATGTTCTCGACATTTTTAACAACACTTCTCTAAAACATTTTTAATCTCATGCACCAGCACAGTCAAACCCTAATTTTGTACTCCCTCTGTCCCACAGGAATTTGCACAATTTCCTTATTGGGACGTCTCACACAAATTTGCACACTACCAAAAAAGGAAACAATGATTTACGTGCACACTCACAAACATTTACACATATTTACCCATATGCCACTACTTTATATATAAAATAATTTTTCTTAAAAAATGTGCCGTCCCGTAGGGTGCAAATTCCTACGGGACGGAGGGAGTATTTTTTTTTTTGAAAAAATTTAAAAAAATCTAGGCGGCGGCCTAGGCGCTAGACGGTCTGAAAACGTCCGATTACCGATTTCCGACTTCTACAACCTTGATTTATTTATATTATATTATATTAAATATAATACCTAAAAACTATATTTTTTTTTAAAAAGTTTATAAATTAAATATATGTAATACATATTTTTATCACATAAAAATTGAGTATTAAATATAATATACTTATGTAAGAAATATCAATTCAAGTTACATTAATTTAATACATCAATTATAATAGTAAATTCAATTTAAAACGAGTGTCACATTATAATTTGGATTATATAATATAATAAAATAAAATTAAAATAATATATTTAATGCTTAATAAATAAAATTCATGCAATGAATTCAAGAATTCTTTAGCTGATTCGCTAAGTGTTAGATGGATTCATCCCTTACAAATTCCGATACACAAATTCAATAATATTATCCCTTTAACAGAAAAGTGTGAAATCAATTCTGTATTATGATATTGTTAGAAGAACATGTATATCATGGCTTAGAACTAGTAATTCGAGGCTGGCCCATCAATCTGATTGAACTACAAAAAAATAGGCCCAAAAAGTTGGGTATACCTAAGGCCCAGGTTATTCGCACCACCCTTTTTGGTAGATACATTAGCCGGATAAATACACTATCTTTTTAGGAAATACAGTACCCTTTGTTCGGTAATTTTTTCAAATCTAGTGTAAAATTGAAAACTTGTTTTGCTGAAAATTTGTAAAAATTTCCAAAAAAAATATAGAACATATTAATGGTAGTGTATTTTCGGCTAGTGTCAATAATGGGCCTATACTTAAACCGTATTCATTGGGGGCTCGGCCAATTTGACCCATTTCATATGTGCATATTCCTTAATCATACGTACATAAATAAAATATTTATTGAAAGTATTTAAAAATATAAAAAAATAAAAATAAAAATATTATAACTCATAACAATATAGAAACAAATTATAAGAAAATTATTATTAAAAAAGTATTTTAAAATTTTTCTTAAAAAAAGTCTATCGGGCAGCCCATAAAACTCGGGCTGGGCCCAAATGGCCCGTCAGCCCAATAAGTCTGATTCTTATCTGTCTTTAAAACCGAATATTTTTGGGGAGCAGCTCTAGTGTCAAGCCGTGTCAGACCCAATTTGTACCTGCGGATAATGCCATCTGGATATAAATAATCCCTGTTTGGCTAAAACAGCATAAATAGTGTTCCCTAAAAAAATAAGGGTCAGATTGTAACACTACATTTCCACGGGCAGCAAAGTGCAATTGTAGCAGTTACAGGGACCAACTTGCAATAAAGGTACCAGACACAAAATTGTCAATTCCACGTCTTGCACGGCATCCATACACCAAGTCCAGGTCATTAGCGAAAGCCAATTGAAATCGGACACGCCAGTGAAACGAATGGAAGCGTCTACAGAGAGCGGTACTATTGGGTCGGTGCACTGGACCAAAACCACGAGCGATGGCCCAAAAGTCGCGTCCATTTAAGTAATTAGAATAAGTTCACTTTACTCGCTACTGCGCCCCCTTTTAAATCTCTAGGCATATGCCTTTCTCTCTCACACACTCGCACGTTTTCTGTCTTTGTTTCTCTCTCTAAAAAAAACAGACAAACCGCCCTTGCCTCCAGAAAACGCGACTCTTTCTCTCTCTAGAAAGCGAAAAAACAAAATTTCGAAACGGATCCAAACAACTGAACTGACCCAAAATAATTAAAAATAAGCCCCAAATTATTTTTAGCCCCAAAAACCGAATAGGAACCCTAACCCTAGCCGCACAACCGCACAGAAAAGGTGCTCAATCCCTTCCCGTCTTTCATTTTCTGTCTCTCCGCGTAAATCTGGTGATTGGAAATTGAACCTCGACCGCCGTTTGTTGGATTAATGGTATTTTAGGGTTAGGTTTTGTGGAAATGGGATGCTGCAGGGTTGGTTGTGGTGAAATTGGGCGGTGGATACGATGACCGGCGGCGGAAGATGCCACAGGCGGCGGAAATCAATGGCCGGTGGTAGGGGCGCGGCCGAAGCGAAGAAAATTGACGCCAATTGCGGAAGCCCTAATTTGAAGGCCGAAATTACGGAAAAGCCCTCGCATTTCCCGAAAATTCCTGAATTGCCCCCGTCTTGTACATTTGAGCTTGATTTATATACTCAAGCTCTTAAGGCACTCTCTTTTCGTTCCCCTTTTGATTCGGAGGACTCTCAGGCGCCTTCTGCATTTGTTTCCAGTGCTAGTAGTCTCCCTAGTGGCGTTTCTCACTTTCTGAATAGGCAGTCAGATAGTCGGAAACGACAAAAGAAGTTGCATTCTAGCTCTGAGAAGAAGTCCTCTGCTCCTGGGAAGTCACGGGGGAGCATCTTCTGGGCTGAGATTGATGGATATTTTCGAGAATTGACTGTTCCGGACATTGAGACACTTCAGAAGGTATCAAGCGTGGGGTTTTCAAGTGAGGAGAAGAGTTTGTTGATTCCGTCCTTGAACAATGACGAGAGTTTGTGTTTTCGTTATAACACAATTAATGCTATGCTTGCAAGAACTTATGAGAAAGGTAGTTTGAACTTGGGAGATGGTGTTGAGTGTACTGATGGAAAGCTAGATCAAGAAGAGAATGGGCATTGCTCTATGGATGTTGATAATGATGAGGTAGAAACCAAAGAATTGGGAATTAATGAAGAAAGTAATAGAAAGAAAGGACAGAATACTGAGAAAGTTTCTACTTGTTTTAGTGGTATAGAGTGGCTTTTAGGATCTAGGAATAAAATTTACTTGGCATCAGAGCGGCCCTCAAAAAAGCGGAAACTTCTGGGCAGGGATGCGGGGTTGAGGAAGCTTCTTGTGGCATGTCCTGTTGAAGGATCTGAGTCTGTTTGCCATTATTGTAGTTCTGGTGACATCAGTTGTCCCCTGAATTTGTTGATCAAGTGTTGTTCTTGTGGGATGGTAGTCCATCAAAGGTGTTATGGAGTTCAAGAAGATGCAGATAGTTCGTGGATGTGTTCATGGTGTAAAGCGAAAAATGAAGATTGGAGTACTGAAACACCATGTTTGCTTTGTCCGAAGCAAGGTGGTGCACTGAAACCTGTTCAGAAAAAGGAACTTGGTAGTGATAATGAGGAGTCTAAGTTGGAGTTTGCTCATTTATTTTGTTGCCTCTGGATGCCTGAGATTTATCTGGAAGATACACGAATAATGGAGCCAATCATGAATATGATTGATTTGAAGGACACAAGAAGAAAGTTAATTTGTTATTTGTGCAAAGTTAAGTATGGTGCCTGTGTCCGATGCAGTAATGGTATGTTTTGCTATTTTCATATGTTTCAGTCCCATACATGTCCTTGTTGTATGGCTGGCAAAGTGTGTTATATTCTTTGGAATGTATCATTAGTTGATGAGTTCTTATGTTGGCTATGGAAGTTTTTTATTTATCATTATATGATTAATTTAGCCATGTATTTGATTTATTTAAATGCGAAGTCCGGACAAGTGTTTCTAGGATTACATAAGAAGTCTATTCAATTTGTATCTGCAGCAGTCCCCAACACCCTTTTACTGTTGGTGGTGGGGTGGGGGGAGGTAGAGATGGCACCACAGTCACCCAACACCGTTAGATTAGATATCCATATAAAAATTTTAATGCTGACATCTAAAATATCTGTTCTTAGTCTTTTTTATTTTTTTAAAAAAATGGTCTTGCTTTATGATTTTTCTACTGAGCTGAGCTTGGTAACTGTAGCTTCCGGTTGTATTCGGATATTAATGCTTCTTGTTGGTTCTTTTTAATGACTTCCAGCAAAAGTTGTTAACTGCCTTCAAAACTTTGTCAACTTTAAACAGCTGTAATAAATGTTTCAAAAAAGACAGAAAATGTTATTATCCTCCACAAGATTGGACTTGTTGACAAAAGCCGTTTATTTAATAGTTGTTTCTTGATCTCGTAATCACACATCTCCACGTGTCACACTGAAGAGTTTCCTTTCATGTCTACTTCATTCCAGCTTAGCTTCTGGATGCAGTTTAATCAATCCAGATTGATTTCATCTTATGGGTATCATACTCTATGTGAAGAGATCTATAAGCTAAAAGGCTCATTTAAATTAATTATGTGTTTCTAGACATCAAATTATAGTTATTACTCTTCAACGCTGCATGTTATCCACGTAAAATATTCATTAGTTAGTTATTACCTCCTTATTGGGAACACATTAATTGATCAGAAAACTTTTATTTTGACTTGAAGCACGGGCTTATCGATATATTGTGGGCCCTTCTATTGAAGCTGTACTTCAGATCTGGAGATTTTGTTCATAATTATTTGAATAAGCTGTTGCATATCAAGTTTTTTTTTTGGAAAAGGACAAAGAGGTATTAAATGAATAGAAGTATATTAATGCAGCCAGTCACTTATACATGACACGTGTCAAATGTTGAATAAATCTGCTTCCATTTGTTCCTCTGCTGCTTGTAGTTCTATTATTTTTAATATATCGTATGTGGTTTTTCTAAAACCATTTAATAGTTTTAGCCTGAACTTGTTTTTTATGCTGTTGCAAGCAGTTCTCGTTGTTCAAGAATAAAAAGATATTGATGAAGAGAGTTTGTTCTTTCTCTGTTCTTGATGTTGGTAATACTGATGTGCTAATTTATGTTATGCTTTTGTGTTTGTTAGGATCTTGTAGAACATCATTCCACCCTATTTGTGCAAGAGAAGCAAAACACAGAATGGAGATATGGGGAAAAGTGGAATCTGATGAGGTGTCTCTTTTTTTGGTCATTTAATTATTAAAGTAAAAGATTCTGTTAATCCTATTATTGATATGAACTTCGGTTAACATATTGATTTATATAAAAATTATGGACTCCTTAAAAATAAAATAAAATTGGGGCTATAACATTTTTGCCTTTTCAATCTTCTTTGATGTTCATCCTGAAAGTATCTTTTAGGTTGAACTGCGAGCCTTTTGCTCTAAACATTCAGAAGTCCGATGCAAAAATGGGCATCAAGATAGTGGAGATGTTTTCATGACAGGTGAGTCTGTTCCGCACAAGAAAGAATCAACAGATAGTTGATAGTTAGTGAATCACAAAAGTTGGAAGTTGACCAAAAAAATGTTGATAAATTGGTTATATACTTTGGAACAGTTGATATGTATCTTCACAAGCTGAATGGCTTTTTTGTAGATGGGGAGGAGTTTATTGACGATCAAAACTCTGAGCCTCACTCAGAAAATGGAGATGCAGCACATCCTTCTGCTATTTGTTCAGTAGATAGTAGTGAAAATGCATACTCTGATGGTTGTAATGCTCCCAATTTTTCTTGGATGCTGAAAAAGGTATTGTTATCATGAATGACCCTAGGTTATTTTTTCTTACTCCTTTTTAGGGTGGGGATGGTTTTGTCAGTTGGTTACTTCTTTTCTCTTTTTGACAGCTTATTGATCTGGGGAAAGTAAATGCAATAGATCTGGCTGCACATATTGGTGTTTCAACTGAATCATTGGACTCAGTACTCAATGTAATGTTTCAGTTTTGGTGTCTCTTACCTATTTACCATTTTCCCTTTTTTTATGAATGACTCAAAGTGCATGCTGAATTCCTTTATCCTGTAATTAATGGTTGAATGGTAACAGCTTAAGATTATTCCTCTGCAATAGTTATCTGTTATTTTCAATCATGCAGGACAACCACATGGTTCCTGAGTTGCAGTGTAAGCTACTGAAATGGTTGAAAAGCCATGGGCATATTGGTGACCTACAAAAGAAGTTGGAGATGATGATAAGACCACTTTTAGCACCCAAATCTATGGTAGACGCAGTTGAAGGTGTTGGTGCATTATCAGTGGAGGACTCTAGTATCTCTGATACTGTTCCAGTTAAATCCGTTCCACCTCGTCGGAGAACCAAAAGCAGTGTAAGGGCTGTGGTGGATGATAAGTTATGCCTTTCTAAGGATAAGACTAAAGACGGAACAACTGAGGGTGATACTGATGTGGGTGAAGATCCAAATGACCCTTCCAGCGAGTTGTTGCCTGATGAAACCAAGAAGGTATCCTCATTTTAATGCCGCTTATTTGATAAGTTTAACCATAGTACAGTGCAATTAATGTAACAGTTTATCAACTTTGGTATTCCAAATTGAAGTGTCTGTTTATATCTATTACTTTGAGATTTCCCTTTTCCTGTTTCCATAGATACTGTTATTCGAACGTTATCCAATTTTCTTGTGATATATATATATTTTGTGCACTTCAAGTAATACATTTCTTCTGTGATGTATGAAAGTAATTTTCATTATATTTTTATTTGTGGTCAGAACTCTTATGATTATTATGGTTATTTGTTTGTAACAACTTCGTAGTTTCTGCTGTGCAGATTATGATCATTCCTGAGCATCACCAAGACATTTCAACAAACAATTCTATTATGATAGAAGGTGCTCCTGGTTGGTTATTGTTGAATTGACCGCGTTTAGTTTTAAGCATTCATTGTGGAAGTTGTACTGCTTCTCAGACATTCTGAAAACATGCAAATATATGCATCATTAATTCTTTATTCTGTGGCAACGAACTTTAATTAGAGACAGGTGTAATCTATGCTGAAACCTATCATTATCACGTGAATACATAATAACTAAAATTGTTAATTCATTTTGAAATGTATATTAGTTTCATCCTGACCTTATTTTCCTCTTTCAGCATATCCACCTGCCGATAAAGCAATTTTTTGTTTCACTATACGTTTTTGCTATTACTTCTAAGATTTTTAACTAGGACGCTGTGAATATTATTCACAATCTTGATATTTCTACCTCGTTCATTACTTCTGTTTTATCTTTGGTCTTACTGTTGGAGCTGGTTTTGTTTCTTGAGAGCTAGCATTATGAGTTAGTGAGACCTTTTCGTCTTGAATTCTCTGCTGTTAAGCTGTTTAAAGTCCGAAATTAATTGTTTAGCCTAAGTTACAGTAAGGCATTAAATTTGCCATTGGATTCAAGTAGGATGTAGATCTGCAAATCTAGTATGAATAAACAGTGTTTTATGGAAATTCTGATAATGGAGAATTTGTTTTCTATATGCAAGATCTTATCTGGCTTATATAACATGCGTGGTTTTTCTGACTTCCTTCGTACCATTTGTTGTTTGCAATGACAGATGAGCTGCGAACTCTAGTGCAGTGTTTGTCTGGAGATGGTCAAGTTGGTGAGGCTAGAGAAATTCAGTCGACATGTTCACTTGCCTTTGCGTAAGCATCATTTGTTCTATCCTTTCAATTTATTTTAGTTCTCTAAGACCTATTATCGGAATCCTGACTTATTTCTGCATTTCATTTGTAGAAATGGGGAATTAAACCATGCTGCTTACATCCATCCATTTATCTACAGTAAGTTGATGCAGACCAAGACTGAAGTTCTTGGGAAAACTGCAACCTGCCAATCTGCAGGTATGTTCCTGTCTGATACTTGTCTTTTGCCTGTTAGGTTCGGGTGGTTAATTACTTACTTGGCAGTTTTGAGGGATCGAGAAGGTTCACAGTTAGAAGCATCTTCTAGTTCTGGCCTCTGTTGTAATAACCAAAACCGTCAAACAACATCTTCTGACCGGACTTCTAGGTGCAATGGGGTGGATCTTAATGAATTGGCTGAGGCAAGAAACATGGGTATACTGAAGCTATCTCCTGCAGATGAAGTAGAAGGAGAACTTATATATTATCAACAGAGTCTCCTTCAAAATGCAGCTGTGAGAAAATGCATAAGTGGTCTCTACTCTGTCTTATTTGCATCTCTTCTTTTTATCAATTCATGTATTTTCATTTAGGTATACAAGTACACAGTATGTGGTTGGATTTTGAATTTGTCCCTCAAGTATACTGAATTATTTCCCTTATTATTATCTGGCCAGATCATTTGATTTCAAAGGTCGTTAGGGGTCTTCCGCAGGAGATAGAAGCTGCAGGAAAACAAAAATGGGATGCTGTACTAGTTAGTCAATATATACATGAGCTTAGGGAAGCAAAAAAACAGGGAAGAAAAGAACGCCGTCATAAGGAAGCTCAAGCTGTATTGGCTGCTGCAACTGCTGCAGCTGCAGCTTCCTCTAGATCATCAATTAGGAAAGATGCACTAGAAGAATCTTCCCAACACGAGGTTGTATTTTTTTTTCTAAGAATGCTTTGGTTGTAGTTGTTTGTTCTCCTTTTAAATTTTGTTAATTGTTTTTCAGGATCCCCTAAAGATGAATGCAGCTGATGTGAAACCTGGTTTCTACTCAAAGTTGAATCCTCGAGCGAAAGAGACTATTTCTAGATCGACTTTGTCGAGGTCATCATTTGATATGAACTCAGATTCGCTCCAGCTAGCTTCCCAGTTTTCTAAAGACCGTCCCAGGACCTGTGGCATATGCAGACGTTCTGAGACTGCTTTGAATCCTATTTTAGTCTGTTCAAGTTGCAAGGTTTTTGTCATTCTTCAAAATTTTGATTATGCATGTTTCTGATGCTTATTGGAACACTTGATATATTTCATTACTTTTTTAACCGATTCCTTTTTTTTTTTTTTTTTGGATATCAGATTGCAGTTCACATGGATTGCTACCGTAGTGTTAAAAGTGCCACAGGGCCATGGCACTGTGAATTGTGTGAAGACTTATTTTCTTCTCGAGGTTCTGGAGCTGTGACAGCAAATTCTTGGGAGAAACCTTGCTTTGTTGCAGAATGCAGTTTATGTGGTGGCACTGCTGGAGCTTTTAGGAAGTCAGTTGGTGGACAATGGATACATGCCTTGTGTGCTGAAGTAAACATTTCTCTATTATGTGCTGCTCTTTTATCACTATCTGGAATTGTATCCTAGCCATTCTTCTCGATTGTCATGCCTTTTCATTTTGATCTTGATATAGTGGTTGTTAGAGTCAACTTACAGAAGAGGGCAAATCAATCCTATTGAGGGAATGGTAAGTTCATTTAACAATTAACATTCATCTATTTTGGTCTTCTGTTGTTGATGCAATTTTAAATATGAAGTCTGTTGTTATATTGCTTTTCCAGGATAGTGTCAGCAAGGGTGTTGATACGTGCATTGTCTGCCATCGCAAACAGGGTGTTTGCCTTAAGGTGAAGGCATCAGATTTACCATCTGTTAAACCTAGTTGAAACTGAGATTTCCATGCAAACATTCATTTTTTCTGCTGTTTGTCTCTACAGTGTAGTTATGGCCACTGTCAGACCTCATTTCATCCTACCTGTGCTAGTAGTGCTGGTTTCTACATGACCGTGAGGAATAATGGTGGCAAGTTGCAACATAAGGCTTACTGTGAAAAGCATAGCCCAGAACAAAGAGCAAAGGTTTTCTCTTTTCCCTGTGATAATTATGTCTGGATGATTTTTCAGTTAACATAAACTTTTTCTTCATATACCTAGGCTGACGCTCAGAAGCATGGCGTGGAAGAGTTTAAGAGTCTCAAGCAAGTCAGGGTAATTGATCGTGGCTACATTATGACATATCTCCTAAACTTAATATCTAGGCAACAGGGAAACTTTTTTTCTAATTCAATAGTTTCATATGTTGCGACTTTGTTTTAATGAGTTATGCAACTATGCTATCAGTCTTTTCATGTGGGGTTATGCTGTCATGTTTGGTCAAGATATATGCTCTCAGTAATATTTAACGTGGTTATAGTAGAAAATATTCATGATAAGCATATATTTGTTGGGGGGTGGGGTTGGGGGTTGGGGGGGTTAACCTCTTTTACTTTTTAATATGGTATTTCCAATTTCAAACTTAAAGCATCCTGTTTCAGTTGAATTTGAAATTACATATCACGACTGGATTGGTGTTAACCATGCACATAAGTATGATTGTGTTGGTGTTACTCATGATACATAATTTAATTGTTTTATGTGTTCCAAATAATTTCTCCAAGTCCTTTTTTTTTTTTGTTATATTGATCTCATGCTTTGAAAAAGACAGTGATGTGTATGAACATTGATGATGTACAGTATACATGAATTTCCTGTTAATTTACTTATCATGCCTTAATTTGCTTATCTTATGTAGGTTGAATTGGAGAGGTTGCGTCTGTTATGTGAAAGAATTATCAGAAGGGAGAAATTAAAAGTAAGCTTCTGCCTATACCCTTACGTGGAAATCTAATCACATTTTCCTAATTGTTAACCAACTTGCATTTAATTCTGTTATAATTTCTTCTGCAAAAAGTTACCTAATAACAAGTCTCTCTCTCCTTTGCATGTTGCAGCGTGAAATGGTGCTTTGCTCCCATGATATTCTTGCTTCCAAACGAGACTCTGTTCTCTCTGCTCTGGCTCGTCACCCGTTTTACCAACCCGAAGTTAGTTCTGAATCAGCAACAACGTCTATTAAAGGTTACACCAAATCAAGCAGCGAAATGGTACAAAGATCAGACGACATATCAGTCGATAGCAATATTGCAGGCAAAAGGTGTGTTAAACTTCCCATTTCTATGGATAATGATCAAAGAACAGTTGACAGTTCAATTTCCCAAAATGTTCATTCCCTAAACCCTTTGGAGAGAGTATCCTTTTCGGGGAAGCAAATTCCCCAGAGGCACTCTGTTGCATTGCGGAATCCTCCTGAGGAAGTGGATAAGAGATCAAGATATATGAAAGTAAGTGTCATGATCAAGTTATATTAATTCAATTTTCTAGTTCTTTCTAGGGATAATTAATAAAAGGGAATATATTTTTTTAGGCAAGTAACTATATTCATTCTTTTTATCCTGGTCCAGGCCGCCTTTTGAAATAGGTCATGTAAGTTTACCATATTCGTTTTTTGGTCCACCGACTGGCTAGTGAAAGTAACTCAGTTATCAATTTGCTTTTTTTGAATTTGCTCCTGTAAATTTACCATTTGCGATTTTTTCATCTAGTGCCCGGCTGGGTTACCCTCAGTAGTCTTGCCATTGGACGATAAGGTTTAATAAGGTAAATTACTGGACCAATTTCAAAAGAGGTGGAAACAACCTGGACCAAAAAAAAAGGGGTAAATTTCTGTCAAAAAGAAAAAAAAAAGGAATCTTTGATCGTACTGGCACTAAGTGTAGCTTAATAATGACACTGATCTTGCTCTTCCAAAACCTATGTTCGATTGTTTTAGTTTCTATATTAATGCGATGCTTTCCTAGATTAACCCCATCTAGTGTCAGTACAGCAGACGGAAACCTTTGGGAAGGAACTTATAATGACATCGGACCAAGCATCAATGAAGAATCAACGGCTACCGAAGGGGTTCGTTTACGTTCCCATTCGGTGCCTGTCCAAGGACAAGGAGACCGTTCCGGATGCTTGTTCCCGAGAACAAGTGGAACGCAAGGGGTAGAATCAACCTTTTCTCTTGGGATCTGATTCGTTGAGTTGGCAATGAGCCGACAAAGATCATCATCTGCCCGAGTGCATTGATGGTTCCTCAAGCGGAGAATATAGCTCGATTCTAATGCCAAAAAAGAACTAAAGCCATTTTTTAGATGATGGAAAAGTTTGAAATGATTTTGTTGTATGTCAATGTACAGTGGGATGGGGTTATTTCCCATTGTATGTATGTCAACCGAGTTTTCTTTGGCAAATCTTTATTTTTTTAATTAGCCCCCCCCTATTAATATTTTTTTACTTTTGACATTTAGGGAAAAGGGCAATGGAGCTCTGTGCTGCCTGTGATAATTGTATAAAACCCAATGTCTGCGTAGGATTTGTGTAAAGTCCATGGTGTATATAGTAAAAGAAAAATTGATTCTAGTGAATGGATAATAGTCGGCCTACATTAGATACAATTTGAGCTGTATGTAACATCTGCCATCTTTTTCATATTTATAGTCCTGAAACTTCTGGGATATCTGTTGATTGTTTTATGTCGAAAGTTTCATCAATTTCTTGTTTTAGTTGATATTTGTTTGTAGGTTGTTGTCGAGAGCAGAAATTGGTCTAAAACCAGGGTAAGATTTTTATCTGCTAATTGAGGATGCGTTTTGTCACGGGTAGGTGAGTCAATGATTCCATAAGTGATTATTTGCTTTGAACTCCAGAAGTTGATCATGTAGCTGCATTTTTTTTTTCTCCAGTCTTTTTTGGATCCAGATCATCTCTTGTACAGGAGAGTCGTGTACAACCTTTTTTTTAGATCCAGATCATCTCCTGTATAAGCGAGTCATGCGTTGGTGCTGGGCCTTTAAATATCACACACCCTAATCCTTACAAGAAGTGATCTAGATTCACGTCCAAACATAATATTTTCGTTTAAATGAATACCTATTAATTGTAAAAATTCATCGATAATTTGATATATCGGAAAAGATTTTGGACTCTCCAACATGAGCAATTAACACTATTGAGAGTATTGAAAAAATATCAATAAATACTAATAGTTTAAATAGTACTCCGTGCGAAAGGGATAGTCTTGATGAAATCCATTTGTCATATTAATGTATTAATATTTTCACCAATGTTATATATTCAATTGGTGCACAGTGCAATCACGTGATCAGTTTTCAGTGTAAATTTTTTATTGCAATCAACACTTTACAATGTAATTGCCCCTCATTTTTCAGTTTAATAACATCAACTTGAAAGATTGCACCGTACACATGATGCATATAAGAATAAGACTTACTCAATATTTTATAATCAAATTTTTGCAGTTACCATCGATAATTTTAACTTTAAATTTTAATGGGATGTCTACACACTGAAAATCAATCGGGTTCCTGTCACTAATCAGTAAGTTATACTACAAATAGTTAAGATCAAAAGAAATAAAACAGTGAGAAGATACTCAACAAATTGTAAATATCCATCTTTCAATTTGCACACACTGTGAAAAGTAATTGGAGAATGCGATGAGCAATTTCAAAAGAGAACCAATCCCGCGATGAAACCCACCAACCATTTCCTTTCTCTGGAGATAAAATTGATAAGTGTCACAACATGGCAAATTTTTTTGAGCAACTTCTTGTAAGAAAAGGAAAAGAAGAAATTTATTGTAATGCCATTCTTTCTTCTGCAGACAAGGACCTGACCATCCTATCAACCTCTTAGCTCTCCTCTAAAGATAAGAAACGTGTAAAACGAAATTGTTTGCCAACAAATCTAATTTTCCGTTCAGGATAATATCAGGGTTCAGCATTTGTTTATGAGTCGGAACTCTCAGCCCCAGAAACTGTACGGGGAAATTGAGGCGTTGTTTGGCACTTCAGTGGAGAACTTTGACTAACTTCCAAGGATGGACTCCTATTCATGTACTGCACAAAAATTAACAATGTGCATTTAGGTCAGGTAAAATTGTAAATTACTAGTACAGGCAGAAACGTGTTGTTAACTAACATGAAAATTAAGCTGCACATCTATTTATGTCAACTGATAGCGGACCCAAAAACATCAGGTATGTATTTTACCCATTTCTTTTATTATATTGTCGCATTTACTTTTCTTTTTTGGGGAAGAAGAGTAAATGCGTACTAAATACTATGGCCTATATCTGGTTTTCAAGGTCATAATTAACCATGCAGGTATCTACATAAACTTCCCTCGACTCTTGAGGTTTTGACCAATTTACGCAACTATAATACTATCACTAAATAAATTTGCAAATTAAACACCAAACTTGAAATTTGCTTGCTCAAGAAATGTCCATTTTCTTTCAAATAAGTGAGCGAGTAATCACCTCCAGATAAAAAGCATTAATCTCTTCCTCAGTCAAGCCTTCATCTTCCTCACCATTTTCTTCCCACCCAAGGGAACGAAGGAAAGCAGCCTCTTCTTCATCTGGATATACTGACAAGCTATTGCCTCCATCATCAGAAAGACTTCCAACATTCTCAGCAGTCTTATATCTATTGCCATTACAGATCATCTGATTGCCATTCTCCAAAACACAAGGGTTTAAAGCGTCGTGAACTTCTCTAAAATTCTCTCCAGATGTCTCTGCACTTGGAGATAAGACATCCAAACTTGCATCTGAATGAACGACAGGACCACTGACTGAGTTTTTCCTCCTCATGAGTTTAAAAAACTCACTTCTGCTTTGGGTCAGAGATTGGGACGATTTCTTTTCCAACATAGATTTGGAGTTCGTTGATAGGGCAGCAGACTTGTTTTCAAGAGTGGAAACCACAGTTGGGGTAGATGAAGCCATAGAAACATCCTTTGCTCCAGTGATAAAACTCTCACGTCCTGGTTTAAGAACCAGAAACTTTCCAACATGAGAAGAATCAGGCCTTGTTTGCCCAGCACGAGATTGATTAGCAAGATGAGATGAATTGATTGGTGGATGGAAGGCCTTGGGGGACACAGTCACCTCATTTGTTCTGACAGGAATCTTTGGCTGTTTTGATTTATCTGCAGAACTTGGAACCTGAAAATGATTTCAGAAATTAACATGCATACCACATTCATTCCACCAATTAAAGAAAATTGTGCACATTGTAGTAGACATAAATATAGGCTAGCAACTGCACTATTATAGCACTGACATAAGTCTCATGCATTGTTGTGGCTAATAACTCAAAATTTATGTGGACCAACAGTTATTTTATCAAACAGATAGTGTTGCAAAAATCCCCGCCCAAGCTAGCTGCTGTTCTTGTACACCTTTGTTTTAGTTCATTCAGTTTAAACCAACCTAACCTAACCTAACCAAAGTTTAGTTTCCCAAATTGCCAAATAAAAATAAGAACGGAAAATAAACATTTGTTCAGTTAAACTAAAAAAAAAATTGATTCCATTAGTTTGGATCGACTATACTGAAAAGTTTGCAACTGTATTTTCTTTTGAAAAGTTTTGGCATAAAAACATTAAATACAGATAGCAGCCACTGCCAAGACCCAAGTTGCAAACATGCAATACATGCGCAGAGTTCAAAACCAAATCCTGATCAAAGATTATCGACACTGGTATTATTGATTATCCAAACTTATTATAGAACCAAGATCCCAAGGAGACAAAGAAGAAATCAATAGCACCAGCAGAGTTCACACAGATACTTATTTGTATAGTTTTCTTTTGTCTTCCTTTTTATATTCTGCATGTTTGTATAAGGTAGATTTCCAGGATATAAAGAAATAAGATCATTTATATTTTCTCAGACTATTATCAATTCGTCCCCAAGGCGAAGGCAAAAACCAATTTAGAGGCACTAGGGTACTAACTTGAAGAAACTGATAAGGTCTCCTAGGTAATTCCCTGAAGTTGGATTTGTAAAAGCATGTCAAATTTCACTCATGTTAGAAGGCATTTTGTGTAGCTAATGCTTGATTGAAACTAAGATAATATGTGAACTAAAATTTAGTCATAGCAGGTCAGTTGGGCCAAACTCTTTGGGTTTATAGCAGTAGTTCATAAGCATACCATAAAACCTGATATATGAATTCATCCAACAGACCACATGCTTCAAATTATATCTATTGATTATTTATTAGCTGTTAAAAAAAAAAAAGACAAATAATGAAAGAAAATAGATCCAGGCAGAGTATTATTAAAAAATGTCATCACTGCATTTTAATATAAAGCAACTAACACTATATTTTGCCTTCAGCTGGTAATATAAGTTCACCGTGTAATAACCTAAATTGCTTCGAAAATGAGAGTGCAATAAGAAAACTTCTTTTACCAGGGGTTTTGGCATCGGAGGTGTCACAGGAATTAACTGTCTTGACTGCTTAAGAGCCAAGTCGTCAAGTCTCTGACTCTTATCAGGCATCTGCAATATATATTTGAGAGTACGAATCAAAATTTGATTCAGTGCCAAAGCAAGAATGCATACCAGCATAAAGGGAGTTGTAAATCATTACCTGTGGATTAGCATGAACCTGTGGTGCAGGTTGAGACAATGCCTCAGCCATATTAAGACCAACTGTACTAGAAGCGCCAGAAGATGAACTTAAAAGCGAAATAGTGTTCTGTTCTAGACGAGGGTGAGCTGTGCCATTATTTGTATGAATAACAGGCACCACTGCTAATGCAGATGTCCATTTCTCACCACCAAGAAACCCTGAGCTGCCAATGGGCAAACTCTGAACCGCAGAACTCAAAACAGGAGATGAGACTCTCCTAATTCTAGTCACACATTGCTTATCTTCGGTTCCTAATGATGGAAAATCCTTTTCAAATACTCCCTTACGAACTAAACTAAGATTGCTGCCTCCTGAAAGGATACCATTACCACTAATTCTGGAGTCCTCTACTCTTCTAGGCAGTGGTTCACAATTTTTTCTTGAAACCAAGGATTGGGCACGCCTCAACGCACTTCTCTCAACTCTGCTAGTGAATATACTTGCCAAGGGCTCAGAAGCATCGTGCTCCCAGACATCCTCCTGAAAAGACTTCTCTTTCCCTCTATCACTGTTTCTGTCCCAACGGCTTCTTGAGAAACTACTATACGGATGCTTTCCAGAACCATTACTTGTTGAGGTATGCCTGGAATGAGATGATAAACTCTTCTCCAGATACGGAGGACTGTCTTTCTCACCGCTAGTGCTCCTTAACGATCTACTTCGCATGGAGCATGCAGAAGAAGAAACATCTAACATAAAAGAGAAAAGAAAAACCAGAAACAATCTTAATTGTGTCAACTTGGGGGGGGGTTTGTTGGAGGTATAAAGTAAAGATCACAATATGTAGATAGATGTAGGAAAGATCATGCAAGCAATGGTACCTGAGAGATGGACTGAAGCGCCACCTCCAGCAAAATTTCCTGAATATCTCAACCATTCTGGAACCAATGCGGGCTCAGTTCTTTCCATCAGCACCAGACATGATCTATTGTTCTTGGAAAGAACAAATTCTAATGCCAAAGAATGTCTTGATTACTCCAGCTAATTCCTATTAGAGCAGCTTGCTCTCTAAACAAAAAGCCAACCCCGCCTTCAACGTGGAGATCAGACTCCGAAGAATGGTAGCCTGCCACACCAATTCAACTAAAGAAACTGTCCTTCTTTACATTCCCACGAATCCCACCCCACAAAACTGTTAAGCACTCCTCAGATATCACCGATCACACCCACAAGACAACGTGGGTATAAAACACTGACACAGACAACAAACCCTACAGCTGAATCTCCCCAAAATCTATGCCCGACTTCTGTGAATTAAAAATTTAACTCAGAAACCAATTTCCCTGAACAGAACGTGATTCAACCACACATGTATAAGCACAAAACAGCAATACAAAGAAAAATAACCCTACCGCACGAAGAAGTCCCAAAAAGGGATCGAAGAAACCTCTACCTTATACAATAACCGCCGCACTACGAGTAGAGAAACTTCAGCGCAACACCATATAACGCCGATTTTGGTTGGGAGAAAAATTAGCGAATATGACGTGTGCGTATATATATTCAATGCGTGGTCAGTTCACGCCTTGAAACCAGGGAAATGCAGGCGGAGTGATTGAGAGAAAAAAAAATCGTGAATGAAGATTCAAATGTGAATGCAGAGAGAGGTTAATCCTTTAGGGCCTACGAAGAAAAGATCTGAGAAAAATGGATGAGTCGTTGCAAAATCAATTTGATATTTCCGCTGCTGCTCAAAATCAAACCAAAAATCTTGACTTGAAAAAATATCTGTGTGAAAATTTGATCAGCTTGTAAATCAAGGAACCCTCCTTTGAATATTATACGATGATAAATTATTAGTATAATTTTATTTGAATAGATTCATTTAAAAAATAAATATATTTTAAATTAATATAATTATGCTAAATATTTAAGATTTTTCCAATTTAATATAAAATTAAAACTTAAGGTATTTGAATATTTTATTTAAATAAATGGCGAATTTAATTTCTTTATATATAAATACTACTCCCTCCGTCCACGAAATTTATGCTCATATTTTTGCACGTGGTTTAATGCAATATGTCGGAAGGTATTATGGGATATTGTGAGGTCCGTTTTGAGTAAAGAAAGTATTTATTAAAAGTACATATGATATACTTTTCATAAATATTCTCTTTATTCAAACGAACCTCACAATATCCAGTAATACCCTCCGACATATTGCATTAAACGACGTGCAAAAATGTGAGCATAAATTTCGTGGACGGATGTAGTATATTTTATATAAAATAAATATAATAATATCAAATATTTTTTATTTATTATTATTAAACTAATATAATAAAAAATTATATATAAGATATTTTAATTTATGATCTAAACATTAATAATTAATATCTAAAATATAACAAATAAATAAAAAAACACTTTCTTTCATTAGGGTTTACGCTTTCATTAGGACTTGTAAGATGGTTTAATTTCTTGGTTTTTGAATATAATGTGCTGAACATGGTTCATTATTTATGTTGAATATGATTTAATGGATATATCTAAATTATATATATATATATATATATATATATATATTAAATTTTAGTATATGAAGTATGGGGCAGGACGGGGCGGATCTGCCCCGCGCAGGGCAGGCATGGGGCAAAACATACTGCCCCGCGGCGGGGCATGGGCGCGGGACAGGCATGGGTATTTAAATACCCATCCTGCCCCGCCCCATTGCCACCCCTAGTTCGAGCCTAACGAGTGCTCTATAATATTGAAGAGTAAGGGGGTTGGAGATTTTTTGAGTTGAGTAATGGGAATCAAATATATATTGTGTGTTTGGAATGACTCTACTATAACTTTGATGGGTCTTTCTATGGTCCTTCCTGACTTCAGTAAACCCCCTAAATACCGTTAGATTCATAATCTAACGTACAATATTATTTTGAAGTGATTGCACTTTGCACTAGGGCGATTGCACTATGCATAAGGCGATCACACTGTTAAAAAAATTAATTAATATTATTAAATAAAATTAAAATTACCAAATTATCCTTTTAATTAAAATATTATTATATCTTAATATATTTTAATCAAATTAAAATTTATGTTTTCAAAATTAATTCTTACACCCATTGCGACCGGGCCCGGTCTGAGCCCGAGTGGCCCGACAGGCCTAACGGGCCGGGCTAAATAGGCCAGGTTCTTTTCGGGCCTGTATTTTTTGGGCACATCCTGCCCTGAAACCCGGGTATTTTAAATATGGGCCCAAAAAATACAGGCCCGAAAAAAATCGAGTCTATTTAGCCCGGCCCGCTAGACCCGTCGGGCCACTCGGGCTCAGGCTGGGCTGGGCCCGGTCGCAATGGGTGTAAGAATTAATTTTGAAAACTTAAATTTTAATTTGATTAAAATATATTAAGATATAATAATATTTTAATTAAAATAACTTTTAAAAATTAGAAAAAAAATTAACTTTTAAAAAATTATAAAAGGTTATTTCAGTAATTTTTATTTTCTAATTTTTAAAAGTTATTTTTTTAGCTTAGGGCGAAACTATGTCGCCTAGGGCAATGTAATATTATTTGTCAAAATTCTATTGGTTTACTGACGTCAGGAAGGGCGAAACCCCTTCCTGACCGTAGAAAAGCCCAACTTGGATTTCCAAAAATTAGGGAATCAATCATAGTTCAGCTATATAAGAACTATAACTTTCATTTCATACCATTTTCATTTATATACTCTTTTCACTCCTTACAATTATATCAAACGCCCCATAAATCTCTTACATATCCGAATACACATAAATGTATCTATTATATATATATATATATATCAATTATTATTATTAAGAAAATAATAAAAAAGTCACAAGTATCAAAACTAGAGAGTATGAATAACTCCATTTTGTCTGTTTTAAAATACTTAAAATAATTTTATTAAAATAGTCTTTTTTTTAAATTATCTATGATAATTTTTTTTAAAAATATTCTGAAAACTATTGAGTAGAGTTTTAAAATAAACAGTAAATAACGATAATCGTATTTTTTTGAATAGTTCTATTAATTATACATTAAGGGCTCATTTGGTTCGTAAGATAAAAGTATTTATCCGTCGAAAACATGCATATTTTCGACGGATAGATACTTTTATCTTACGAACCAAAGGAGCCCTAATTATATGACTTGTGCACTCTACTGTTACTCTAGAATATTTTAGTCATCGATCTTTATTTATTGCCCTATCACAATTGGACAGTTGTCCAATAGTAGATATGTAGATATTAAGATATGTATACATCTTTTATTTTTGTTTGCAACTTTGCATACAATTAATTCAACATAGTTTCCAAATTAAAGATGACAATCTATACTTCCTATTTTTTAAACAGTCATCCACAATAAATAATTTATTTATTTAAAATGAAAAAAATATAATCAATTTTTTTCATTTTTTTACACATATGTACTCAGTTTTACAAATCACATTAAATGTTTTTTTAATTTTTTACACTAATACACTCACTTTTACATATCAATATCAAATTTTTTTTAATAACTGTCCATTGCTAAAGTAGATCAAATTTTTTGGACAGAGGGAGTATATAATAAATTTATAATGAATAATAATTTTATTTAAAATATTTTTAAAATTAAATTTTTATAGAGATAAATAACATAAAGTATTATATATAAATAAATACCACAAGTATCATGTCACCGTAAATAAATTAGAATCACATTAATACAAACTAATATCACACTATATATAAAATAACACCACCGTGTATATAAACTAAGATTATATGTCAAAATGTGTGTTGTTCCGTAAAATATAATATATTGTACACAAAATTATTACCGTGAATATTATTTACATAATGTCACTCATTAAATAAAGTTTACTTTTCCCGTCAAATTTATTTACATAATGCCCACTCATTAAATAAAGTTTACTTCTCCAAATTTGACGGGAACCATAACCATAAGTACAACAATTTTCCAAGTTTGGCTAAAATTGAAAAATCTTCCTCAATCATCGATTTGATTATATAAAACCTGCAAAATTTTGGTCTATTAGCAAATAATTTATTTCAAATTAGAGTAAAATATTATATAAACTGATCCATCTTAAATTTGATAGCACTGCATGGATTTCAAAGCTAAAATATAGAAAGGAACATATTTATAAGTTTCAAGTTGTCATCAATAGATTAATTAATCACTACTAAATTTGTTCAAAGTAAGAATTTAAATTTATTATATTTATTTAGTGATATCATTACTTTATAATTAAATTAAAATTCATCATATTTTACAACGTGATATTATTATACGTGTAATTATTAAGTATATGTATGTGTGCATGGCTCAGCAAGATTAGCACATTTAGTCGTAGCTAACTAATCAAGGTAGTTTTAACTTTTAACCAATTTTTGTTAGATAAAAGTGTCACAATTAGTAGTTAGGACTTAGGAGTAGGGGAGTAAATATAAAAAATATCGGTATATTGTACTCACCAAATAAAAAAATATTAAATTTATTAAAAATTTTGGTATACCGAAAATTTGATACCGTATCGAAAATTTCGGTACAGTATCGATATAGAATTTTAAATTTTTCGGTATATCGGTATATACCAAAATATTTTCGGTATACAAAAAATATTCCGGTATACCGACTTATACCGAAAATATTTCGGTATACCGGTATATACATTTTTGATAATTTAATATTAAATTTATTTTTATTATATAAAATTATACTTTAATTATTTCGGTATGGACCTGTATGACGATATATATCGGTATGGTCGGTATTTCGGTGTGGACCGATATTTCGATATAGCTCAGTATATATCAAAATTTTGATACGGTAAGATATGCGGTATGTATTATTGATATACCGAAATTTCGGTATACCGAAAATTTTGATACGGTATACGGTATGGTACGGTACGTCACCCCTAGTTAGGAGTAGCACCCACCTCTATAAATACTACTCCTTTTGTTTGGCTTTTTTTTTTTTAAATATTGTATTTATTTTTTTGATTTAACAAAATATGGTATTTTTTTGATGTGTTACGATTTTAAGCATGAGCGCCATCTGAAATGGCGCCCTTACCCTGGCCCACCAAAGTGGCGCCAACTCCAACGGCGCCCTTACCCCCCCACCCTGTTGCCACCCCACCCCCACCCCTGCTGACACCATGGGCGCCATCTCTAATGACGCTCACCCAAATTCTATTTTTTATCTAACAAATAAAACAACATTTAGTTGTTGAAATGAAAAAAAATTTAAAAAAAACATAGAATATACCTTAGATGTGCAGATGCAGATCAGACAAAAGAAAAAAAAATTAATGATGAAAATAAAAAATTGCAGCATTGTATCCATGTTCTCGACAAAGAAGAGGAAGGAAAAAGAAATATAGCGTGGGTTTGATTTTACTTAAAAAAAAATAATTTTTCAATACTTGGTTGGTCAAATTGAATTAAAAAATGAAAGATTTTTTTAAAATTGTTTTATAATCGAATTAAAAAGTTTAAATTTAAATATAAAATAATATATATATATATATAAGTATATAACTACCCACCCATGTACATTAATTTAAATTTAAATATAAAATATAATTTAAAAAATTAACAACCCACCCACGTATTATGCCTACGGGCTATTTCCCCTTTTTTAGAAACATATTTAACTACCCACCCACTTATTATGCAGAGCTATTTCAATTGTTGTTTTAGGAACATATTTATTGAAAATAATTAATATTGTTTAATTAATATTATTCAAAACATTTATAAATTATATTGGATATTATTATTATTATTATATTAAATATAATTATTAATAAATTTTAGTGACCCATATATATATATTATATTTTATATTAAGATTTAGACTTTTTAATTCAGTTATAAAATAATTTTTAAAAAATTAATTTGTCAATTCAATTTGACCAAGCAAGTAGTGAGAATCAAAATTTTGAATTAATTTTACTTTATTAGGGGAAGTTAATTATTCAAACAAATTGATGCTATATATTAGGATTTTAGAAAATTTAAAATAATCTTTGATTTTTTAATTCAATTTGACCAACCAAGTATTGGGAAATTAATTTTTTTTTAAGTAAAATCAAACCCACGCGATATTTCTTCTTCCTCTTCTTTGTCGAGAATATGGATACAATGCTGCAATTTTTTATTTTCATCATTATTATTTTTTTCTTTTGTCTGATCTGCATCTGCACATCTAAGATATATTCTATAATTTTTTTTTATTTTTTTCATTTCAACAACTAAATGTTGTTATATTTTCAGATGAAATATAGAATTTGGGTGAGCGCCATTGGAGATGGCGCCCATGGTGTCAGCATTGGTGGGGGTGAGATGTCAGCAAGGTGGGGGTGGGGTGGCAACAGGGTGGGGGTTAAGGGCGCCGTTGGAGTTGGCGCCCCTTTGATGGGCCAGGGTAAGGGCGCCATTTCAGATGGCGCCCATGCTTAAAATCGTAACCCCTAAAAAAACTACCATATTTTGTTAAATCAAAAAAATAAATACAATATTTAAAAAAAAAAGCCCCTTTTGTTTCAAGTCTTTTTTTATAGATTGACTTGCACACAGTTTAAAAAAAATTAGAATATGAGAGTGTGGTGTAATTTTTTTTTTTTATAAGATGTGAAAAAAAAGAGTTGAACATCCTAAAATAGAAAATGTGAAAAAAAGAGTTGAGACAGAGGGAAATATTTACTAATAGTGTATTTACATTAAAGAATAAAATTGTATATCCTTCCAAATAACTTCCTTTAAATCAAATACAATTCATGATGTACACTAAGAAATAAATAAGTTGTGTGAGCTCAATTAAGTTCGCCAAGCTCACGATCTGAGTGTTTGTTTTGAAAGTTTACAAAATAATTTTTAAAATATATATTTTTTAAAATTGTGAGAGATCTATTGTAAAAACTGTTCTAACTATTTCAATATTCTGTCAATCATCTATCACACAGTTTTAATTATTAGCATATATTTAACTCAATGCTTTTTTCCCCTTTTTTATATACATTTATACTCTCTCTTCGTATTTTACTTTACAAAATGATTTAATCACTTTAACAATAGTAAGATTCTATTTGTTATCAATTTTTTTAAAATTCAACACTAATTAAATTTTATAAAATTCTCACTTTTAAACACGTACATAATTTAAATATAATTTTTTTTTTTCTAAATTCTCTCAAATATATAAAACAAATATAGTTTAATAATTTTTTTAGTAAGTCTTGAGTGAGACCGCCTCGTTTAATGAGACTTGCACTCATTAATGAAAAATTATTAAAAAGTGATACTCACTCTATCGCACAAAAATTTGCATACTTTCTTTATTTGGATGTCCCACACAGATTTGCACATTATTAAAAGAGAAAACTTTGATTTGTTTGCACACTCACAAACATGTACACATATTTACACATATGTCACTATTTTATACTATATTAAACACATTTTTCTTAAAAAAATATGTCGTTCCGTATGATGCAAATTTCTATTGGATGGAGAGAGTAAAATTTAACAAAAATGACTCACTTTTTAATAATGATAATATTTTATTAATAAGTGATAAATTTCATACACTCCATCCATCCCAAGCTAATTTTCACAGTCTTTTTAAATGGACGTCTCAACTACTCCCTCCGTCCCAAAATTACTTTCACACTTTCCTTATTTGGACGTCCCAACTCTTCTTTCACACACCTAAAAAGGAAATTTTTTTCACTCACAAAAGTCAACAAAACATACTTTTTTTATTTTATTATTTAACTTTACACTCACATACTTACTTTTCCTTGTTTCACGTGCCCGGGACTACTATGAAAGTAGTTTCGGGACGGAGGTAGTATTTTTTTTCACACTTAAAAAAAACGACTAAGAATCACAAAAGTGAATAAAATATACTATTTTATTATTATTATTATTATAATACATGTGAAAGTCAATCTATATATAAAATATGTACGGACAAAGAAAGTAAATTCTTTTTCACATTTCTTTTTAGGGTATGTTTGGTTCGTAAGATAAAAGTATCTATCCGTAAAAAACATGCATGATTTTGACGGATAAATATTTTTATCTTACGAACCAAATGAGCCCTTAAGGAATTAGGAACGAATACCATGAGTGACAAGTGCATAGTCAAAACCATGAATGCATATGACAAGTGCTGACGTAGGCAGATGACGCCAGCCTCCTCCTTTAAAACCTTTTCTTGGGCTGAAAGATACTCCCCAATCTCAACCTTTTTTCCCCCAATTTCTATTTCTTTTTATCTTAAAAAAAAATAATTTACACTCACAAAAATTAATAATTTATACTCTTTATATTTTCTTAATGAAATAATTACAGGTTAATATAAAAATAATGCACTATTTTTAAATAGGTACAAAATTTTTGCATAATAATGCAAATATAAGTTGAATAATAGAGTTATTTTTTAGCATATTGTACTAATCTGAAAATAGTGTTTATTTATGTACTATTTCGTAATTGATCATTTACTCCCTCCGTCCCAGAGGTATTTTCACCTCTGGGATGACACAACTTTTAAGAAAAAGTAGAGTGTTGTGTAAAGTTATATTATTAAAATAATGAAATTAGTTGGATTGTGAGTATAAAGTTAAAGTAATAATTTCCATTTATAGGGTGTGAAAACAATTATGAGACGGACAAAAAAGGAAAGTGTGAAACAATTATGAGACGGAGGGAGTATTAATTAACTTTACACTCAAATATTCTATTTTTTTTAATACATCTACCCATATTTTTTATAAAAAAAATAGGGACAGTGGGAGTACTATTGAAATGACAAAGACTCTTCTCATCACATCTTTCCCTCGACCCATCACATCTACCCTTTACTAAATAATCACATTTAATTCAATGCATAACATATTAGTTTAAACCCCAATTGACATTTTTATTTCCAAAAAACAAAATAAGTACAAGAACAACATATTTAATATGGTCATTCATAGTATTCAAAAACTATACGTAACAACGAAAATTTGAAATTTCTTTTTTAAAGTCATAACAAGACGATGAGTTAATAAAATTGACATACAGCTAAACACGCCACAAACTTGAATTATTAAGATAAAATAGTCTTGCGTCCAAATTATAATACTCTCTCATTTCGTTTACTTCACTACTTATTCTGAGATGAAATTAATTTCGACACAGTAATCGAGATAAAAGAATACTCTCTTTCACACTCTTCTTTTTCGTCCGTCCCACAATTGTTTTCACACCCTATAAATGGAAACTATTACATTAACTTTATCCTCACAATCCAACTAATCTCATTATTTTAATAATATAACTTTACACAACATTCTACTTTTCTTAAAAATTGTTTCATCTCAAAGGTGAAAACACCTTTGGAACGGAGGAAATATTATTTATTTTATGGATTATAAAAATGAGTTGGTCTCGGCACAAGAGAGATACTCCACTTGTTCCCAAAAACTTTTCACCTTTTCATTTTGAATATTTAAATAAATAAAGTATTAAGATTATTGTGTAAAATTATATTATTAAATTAATAAAATAAATTGAAAAAAATAATATTTTATAAAAACATGGGAATATTGTGAAGCTACATATAAATAATTATTTTTATTTATATAGTGTGTAAATATTTGGAAATAGATAAAAAATGTGCAAAATATTTAAAAAAAGATGCGCTAAATATTTGAAGATTTTTTTAGAGTTAATTAATTACAATAATTTTCTAATATAATAAATTACAATAGTTCATTTTATCTCCGAACATATGATTTATTTTTTTATCTCAATATAGATTGAAATTACAATTATCGCAAGAGGAGGACCTCATTACAAGGGAGATCACTACAATTTTTTTTTTATTTCGTATTAATAGTCTAAAATCTCAAAATTTTAAATAGTAAAATTTTAACCAATGTAATTATCCATATTTTTAAGTGTGGATAGCGCAAAATATTTGAAGGGTGAGAAAATATTTTAGTGGAGAAAAGTAAATAATAATAATATCGCAAAATGTTTGAAGATAGAGGGAAAAAAATTAAACAAAATATTAGGATATAATGAAAAAAGATATTTGCAAAGTTTGATTTTTCCAGTCTTCTCTCTCCAACCTGGAACCGCGTTGTCTCCGACACCTTTTTTTTGCTTCTCTCCGTCTCTCTCTCTCTCCGGCTCCAGCCTGCTCCTCCTCTGCGAAATAAACTGTAATTCTTGTCAAAACCCGAAGCGAAAATCCGTCTGATACAAGCCGGAAAAGGTTGAGAAGTAGTATAAGATTTTGAGCACTGTAAAGATCTCCACAAGTTGTTGTTCCGATTCATGGATTTTGCTTCACACAAACATAATGCATCGAGTACCGAGAATATTTGGCCATAGTTCCAACCGTCGGAAAGGCGATACGCCTTCCGACGACGGCGAAGGCTCTAGCTCTAGGTCGAGCCGACGGGCGGCGAGGCCGATGCTCGACCGGCGCAACGCCAGGAAGAATATCATCTACGAATACTCGCCTTCTTCTGCTTCAGCTTCCTCCTCGTCTTCGTTCTACTCGTCGGAGGAATCTCTGCGCACACGCTCGCTCGATTTGTACGGTGGCAAGACGAGTTTTAGGATAGAAGGAGTTGATGGCGAGATTGAGATTCTTTGCAAAACCCTCGGTTTGGGAATTGATGATTTATCTATTGCTCCCGAGGAGTACGCGGAAATGAAGGTGAGATCTTCTTCTGCTCCCGTTGTGTTCAGTCAGATAATTGAAGAGGCTAATTATGATGTTGGTAGCACTAATGTTGGTGATTCATTAAATCGAGTAATTGAGGGTGATGATAACTTTGATAGAGATTCAGATAATAGTAGTGAAGCAATTCGTAATACCTGTATTGATACTCGGGATAATTTTGAGATGGATAGAAGTAGGGCTAATGTTATAGGTAGTAGATTTGTGGATAGTGTGATAGTAAGTAATGAGGTTTTGAGTGAAAATGTTAGATGTAGATCGAATGAATTCCGTGGAAGTGGTATTAAGGGTGTGCGACCACCAGTTCTAGCACCTCCGCCATTGATGTCATTACCTGTGATTGATAAAGACTGCTCGACTTGGGATATGTTTAGAGCATTTGGCCCAGACAATAACACGGGTATTTCGAGGTGTGAGCGATCATTTCGCTTGGATGAGGATGAAAAGGATGGTCAGAATAGGAATGGAGATGAGGATCAGGAAGACGGAAGAAGAAGGGAAGAAAACTGTGTGCTATCGGGGTCGTGCTCTTTTACAACAAATTCGAATGATGATGATTGTTCAAGTTCCACAACAGATCCAATGTCAAGTATTTCACCAAATGTCAGATATAAACGTGTAATTTCAGCGTGGCAAAAGGGCGGGCTTTTGGGTTCTGGATCTTTTGGAGCTGTGTATGAAGGAATTGCTGAGTAAGTGCTGCTCCATCTTTTTGAGCATGATTTTTTACATATCTAAAGTTGTATTCCTGTTTCTTGTTATTTGAAACTTTAAGTTATTACTTGTTAAATAGCAGATTTTTGGTATCTGCGATTCTGCATGATTGTGCTAATTGGACTCTAATTTAAGAAATCATGAACTTAGGTCTGCCCAATTTGTTCAGTGGAGCTTGATTGCTGCTTGATATTGACAGCACAATGGCTTAAGTCTTGCTTTTAACATGGTTTGGTGGCTTGTTGCAGTGATGGATTCTTTTTTGCTGTCAAAGAAGTATCTTTGCTCGATCAAGGGGATGAAGGAAGGCAGCAGATTATGCAACTTGAACATGTAACTTATAATTTCTGGGTGTGATAATCGGTTGGTGTGGGATTTTTTCTTTAAAACTTCTTTAATCACATTTTTTCTTTCTCTATGCACAGGAAATTGATATTCTGAGACAGTTTCAGCATGAAAACATTGTCCAGTATTATGGCACTGCAAAGGTACTGCTGACAAGTCCTCTGTGTAGAGTTTGTTGGAATAATCTTATTTAATTTATGAGTTATAGTTCCTGTACTACTATGACATTGATTCATGCCCTTAACCAACCCCTTCCCCCAAATTCGTGGCACTCATGTGTGATCTTGTGTTTTTTTTCCCCATATGGTTGATACATTTACTTCGGTGAATAATATCCTTGCATAGCAAGAACAAGATATGACGAGCCTGTTTTCCTACTAGTTAGTGATTTATTTGAACAATTGAAAATTTTACCTCACCATTTTTTTTAGTGGTGTGCTGAAAATTTTTTCCCTCTTCATTTTGTAGGATGAATCACATCTCTATATTTTTCTAGAGCTTGTTAACCAAGGGTCCCTTTTGAGCCTTTACCAGAGATATACCCTCCGAGAACCAGTTGTCTCTGGTTATACGAGGCAGATTCTGCATGGTTTGAAATATCTGCATGACAGGAAGATGATGCACAGGTTATTATCCACGATACTTCTCATTTTTTGCTTTTGCTTTTCATCACGTTCTGTGATTATCGTTAACCTTTTAACATTGTGCAATTGCTTACCCTTCATGTTAGTTTATGCATCCTAATCTTTTTCCCCAAAGAATCGGCACTTCTAGTTTATGAAGCATGATTCTGATTTTGATATTAAGAAAGTGTGAAGACAAGATAAAAATCTTTAAAAGTTTAATAGTTGCATACGCTTAAATCTTTAAAAAGCTTTTAAATTAAATTTTGCTGATTATGATAGAGGCGTATTAGACAATCCCCATAATTTGTTTAAGGGTTTATTAGTTACTTTAGAAGTGCCAAATCTCATAGCTTTCAAGTGTGTTGTATTTGAGTTATAAATGGAATGAACTCCAGGAGATAGAGGCAGTGGGGCCCTGTCAATGTGATTACTCTTGATGCTATTTTCAGTTCTGCAGTTTTTTGGTGCCAGATCAATGTAGTCTTAAATTTTCTGGAAAAAAGATAATCAACTGAGAATTTGGGTTATTTTGACCAATTTTAAACCTTCGTGTACACACAATGAAGAAAAAACTAAAATGTTCTGCACATAATGAAGGACATAAATATTTATTTTTTTACACTGGCATGCACTTTAATGGAACTGTTAATAGTAATTCAAAATATTGATATCGGGATTTGACTGTTCTATTTTTCTGAAGGACGCAGTAATGTAAAGCCTCCCATTTTATTTTTTCCTTTTGATACAGAGATATCAAATGTGCAAATATATTGGTGGACACTAATGGTTCGGTGAAACTTGCAGATTTTGGTCTTGCAAAGGTTACTTTTCTGATTCGTCCTTGTTAATTATACTTTTATTTTGACACTTGCAACTCGTGACTTTCGAAATGGTTGGATACTAGCATCTAATATTTACTTTTATGATTGATTGTGTAGGCCACTAAATTGAATGATGTTAAATCTTGCAAAGGAACTGCATTTTGGATGGCTCCTGAGGTTAGGCTCTGAACTTTCACCTTGAAGTACCATCACTTTAAAGTTAAATCAAAATTAATGGGATAGTAGAGAATCTCTGCATAAATTATATTCAACTCATCTCTTCGCTATTTTTGGAATTATAAATGTTAAATATTCTGTTATATAGTGTCCGACAGTGTCACAAATGCTGGCAGGTAGGTATTAGGATAGTCTTATTTCTTTTCCCAAGGAAGCTAGAGTCTTGGGGAGGTGTTATTTTGGGTTTTAAGTGATTTTTAAAATTCACTTATTTCTTTTCAAATGACCCAAAATTTTAAACTTGTGGACATCAGATTTTGCTTTACGTGAGACGCCTGCTTTAGAAGAATCTCGTTTATCTAATTTTTTATCCTTGATGTGCTGCTAAATTTAACATTTCATTGACGTCTTTAAACAATTAATTTCTCCTCCTCCTGTGTTGAGGTCAAGGAAGAAGGGGTATAATAATGAAACTCTCGTGCTACACTTTACATTTATTGATCTATGTGGCTGCAGGTTGTTAAGAGCAAGGGCTATGGGCTTGCAGCAGATATATGGAGCCTCGGGTGCACCGTATTAGAGATGCTTACCAGAAGTTTCCCATACCATTATTACCACAATTTGGAATGTGTAAGTAAACGCACCTTCGTGATTTAAACAAATTTCACTTCAATGTTTACATCATCATTTTATGCAGGATTGAAATGTGATCTTTAGTAATTGATGAGATTTCTGAACTACTGAATACCTGAGTGTACGTGATATAATTTTTATTGATATGATGAAAGGAGTAGCCGCCGAGCTAAAAGGCCATCTTAATCAAATAAATACTCATGTATACTTGTTTTATATTGCTAGTCACAAAGACATCTCTTTAGAATGGGTATTATACGTTTATCTAATGAACATGCATCTCCTAAAATAGTCAAGCCAGAACTAGAAAAACCGTCATCTTTTTACTTGCAAAGTAGTGTTTTTTCCTCGAATGTAACCTATTAAATTAACTTTATTAGTTGAATTTCCCAATCCCTTATTTTTTTTTCTCTTTCCAAATCCTAACAATTGTACTTTGACATAACAGATGCAGGCGTTGTTTAGAATAGGAAGGGGTGAGAGACCGCATATTCCTGCTTCTCTTTCCAGTGATGCTCAGGATTTCATACTAAAATGTCTACAAGTTGACCAAAGTTTGAGACCAACAGCTGCTCAGCTCCTGGATCATCCCTTTGTAAAGCAACCCTTTTCGTCGTCTGCAGGCTTTACGTCTCTTAAGAATTATGCCAGGCAGACTTAAGTTTTGTGCATGACTTCAGGTAAACAGTTAACTTATAGCACTGTTTCAGTATTGTTTAATTGCTGTAAGAAGCCTTATTCTTTTATCATTGATTTTTCTTGCAATAACCCGATCGTGTTGCATCTGTCTTTATTCATTTGCATATAACACTCGTCTTACTTATTACTTCTTGGGCAGCAGCATAACCTGCATATCTCTGCCACCCTCCCACGACCCAAAACGCCAAAGAACATGAAAATAGAGTACTGCATGCATGATCTCATTGAGTTTGCTCCGGATGCCGAATACGCGGCCGTCATCACAATTCTTTCTCTGTACCGGTTTTCGGAGGAGTTTCTCGTCGTTTCCTGCTGGAGATCTTCCTTCCCAAGCAGGTGCAGTGCGACTATCGGGGCGGAGCTGAGCAGAAGCTGGTGTATAAACGTGATTGTTGCTTCTCCTTTTCCTTTTTTGATATTTTGGTATTTCTGCAGGGGAATTGGATTGTACAATATGTTCATGATATTAAGTGTGAATACATGGTTTTACATATGTATTTTAATAGCAACATTGCTTGAAATCTCCAGGGTACATTTATAATTCTTGAGGTGCATAATTTGATTTGGTGGACGAATGTAAGTAGTGATAATTTTTGGATATTAATTGTAATTAGTACTTATTTTGGTCTGACAAGTGCAATTAATAATTTTTAAACAATTTTGTTAAAGAGTAAGTAAAATGTTCTATAATTTAAATATATTTTTATATAATGGTGTGAGTAAGTAAAATGTTCTATAATTTAAATATATTTTTATATAATGGTGTGAGTAAGTGTCTGAAACACTCAAAATAGCTTGAAAAAAAATTAGAAAATTATTCATAAATTAACACTAATTATAAATTGGTTCCGTGGAAGAAAAAATTATTTTTATACATAAAAAAAATCATACTTTCTGTGCAAATATTATGAACTAATTAATAAATATAGTTACTTTTTTGAATTCAACTCCCATATAAAATACTAATGTATGAATTAAATATGTATATAAATTTGTGAGTATGCGTAAACTAATATTTTCTTTTTTAATAGTCTGTAAATTTGTGTGGACATCTAAATAAAAAAAGTATACAAATTCTTGTGGGACTAAGTTTGAGTTTTTATGTGAATTTATTTTTTCAAAAGTGTATAATTATTATATTATTATACAATAATAATTTATATGCACAATAATTAAAAAAATTAAATTTATACAAATTTTTATTTGTATTATATTGAATAAAAAAAAAAAAGGAAAAACTCGAACTGCTGAATAATTACAATACAGCCCCATGGATTCCGTATATCCCATTTATATGCCCGGCCCGTCATGAAGAAGAGAGGTAACGTGGGCAATCGTGCCATCGTGTTTCAAGGTGAGGGTGAGAGAGAAAGAGGAGAGAGAGAGGGTTCCGGCCTTCTCTCGCAACCCTTCGAGTCCAACAATTTTTAAATATAAATATAAATACAAGAGAAAAAAAATCCTCCTCTCACATTTCACCGTATAACCGCGAGCATCAATTTATTTCGATTCTACTTATTTATTCCCTATCAGGTAATCGGGCTTCCCAATTTATTGTTTTTTATGTGCTTAATGAATACGGATCACATATGCTTTTCGAAATGGATCGTTTTGCCTTTTCCAGACTCCTCAATTGTGTATATCCGTCTGTGTCTGATGGAATTTACCCAGGATTTTGTGTAAATCGAGATACTGTAGAGTTAGTTGCTGTTTGATTTTACTGCGGGTTTTGATTTTTAACGGACTACAAGTTTTTTCCTTCAATTTTTGTTGAGCAAAACATTAGTTGCATTTATGTTTATATTTGAAGTGTTACAGTCAGTTACTTTTTTTTTTTTTTTCAATTTTTTATGGCTTGGGTGCTTGCATGACATATTTTATGCTTGATTGGCTCTTTTTAGTTCGATTTGATATAGGTTGGTGAGAAAATTGATATGAAATCTTGAGTAACAATTTATTCCAACATAATCTGTTGGTACTATCCTTGAAATAAGTCCATTGGATATTTGGAAGCTGGGTAGTATTTGGAATATGGTTGACTTGCTGGATATTATTAATCCCACCTTATGAGGTGGGATGTTATCATCCTACACTCCCACCAATCTTTTATCAAATTTATGAATTGATTATATAATGTAAATTGAAAACTCACCCTATCCAAATGCAATTATGACTCTGAATGACTACCAGTCAATGGAAGAGTCTATAGCCACCAATCTTATTGTGTCGAAGGGAGTAGTCTATTCCCCCACAAAGCTAGCTAATGCATCTGAACCTAGTTCCAGTTGTATTGTTTTTTTGTTTCCCATTTCTGCAGAAGGATGCATGTTAGAGAGTGTCAATTCAGGCACTCAGAACAGTTAGATTTTCTTTTTATCAGGCTATTGTTGCTTCTGATTAGTGATTACATTGGTGAAAGCATTTTGGTAATTGCTGTAATGAAGTGAACACCAGAATCACAACTTTTATTGATGCAATTAAAATACTTCTGAATCTGGAGTTACTTTGTTTAGTAGGTTCACAGTTGAACTTATACACATGAAGGACAATCTCTTGTAATGGGTTCTGAGTGACGCAATAAACAGGAAAAGACATGGTCTTGAAAGCAACTGATTCCCAGTTTTCTTAGAAAGATTTGACTTTGAATTAGAACATTTTTCTAACAATCACTCTTGAATAGTCTGATAAGGATTAAACAGTTGTATAATCCTTTTACTAAATCATTGATTATCCAATACCATATCATTCATTTGGCATCCCAAATACATGCAACCAGATGAGGTCTTAGACTAGCCTCCATAGTCCATACTTATCACTCATTTGGCATCCCAATTTTAAAAGTAGTGGGGCTTTAAATATTTTTTTCAAACGTTATTGAAATGATTTTCACTGCCTTATTCATATCATGTGCTTGTGTCCTGTGGACGCTGTTCATTTATCAAAGGTTGGATCACTGATGGCCAAGTCAAAGAAACTGGAGCAGAAGTCCAAATTTCAACACCGTAGGGTTGGAATCAGTCTACGGAAGTTTTCATCTAAATTCATGAAGGTCTGTGGAGGTTCCCACCAGGACAAGGAAACTTCAGAAAAGGAAGAATGGGAAGATGCAGTATGCTCAGTCTGCTTGGAGTTTCCTCACAATGCTGTTCTCTTACTCTGTTCTTCATACGACAAGGGTTGTCGTCCTTACATGTGCGCTACTAGCAACCGATATTCTAACTGTCTCGAACAGTACAAGAAGGCATACACTAAAGTTACCTCAAGCCAGAATAGACAATCATGGGAGTCATGGCAAACATCAACCAATGATTTTAACTTTTCAGAAGTATCGATTGATGGTTTTGACTTCTCAGAGGATTCTAGAACATCCACGCTTTTGTGCCCACTTTGCCGTGGTCAGGTACGAGGGTGGACTCTGGTCGAGCCAGCACGTAAATACCTTAATGCAAAGAAACGAACGTGTATGCAGGATAATTGCTCATTTCGTGGGAACTACAAACAGCTTAGGAAACATGTGAAGCTGGAGCACCCGCTGGCTCGTCCTCGGGATGTGGACCCCACACGTGCAGAGAAATGGAAAAAGCTCGAGAACGAGAGGGATCACCACGACGTTCTTAGCACGATCAGATCAACCATGCCCGGGGCAATCGTCATCGGTGATTACGTAATCGAGAGGAACTCACGAGGGGGTTATGATGATGAGGATTATTCGGATTACGAGGCTCTGGATTATGGATACTTTGATAGGGTCCATCATCGATTAGGAGTTGCTTCTAGACACCTGGGGAACAATGTTCCTCGCAGCCACCGTGGAGGGATTTTATCTGGAAGAAGGGTTGGTCGGAGAGGGAGGTAAACATATGTAGTTTGTCTGGATTCTCTTTCTTTAAATGAAGATGCTTAATTCCCTTTAATATTAATATGCAGTGTAGGATTTCAGTTTTTAGTTGATTATTAGCTTGTTCTCATTTGTACAGCCGCGTGTAGTCTCTTTTCTGGACAAGTATGGTTTCGTTCTTGTTATTATTCAGATAGCTCCTCACTATCGGGTTGGTAAACACGAGATACTATATCTTCTATCCATTTTAATCGCGTGGTTTCACTTATTTCGTGCTGTCGTAAGTATGATGATATCATGGTGCATGTCGTGCGCTAACCAACCGTATGTGATTTTATACTGTACCGTGTGTCTTGTAATAACCTTATGGTCATTTTATACTGGTGTCTTGTGATGACCAATTATGCTGTACTTGTGTTTTGTGATAATCGTATGATCATTTTTTACTGTAGATGTGGAAATTGGATCTTCTCCTGTACAGGAGGGTTCTGTGCCGAAGGAAGACCCTTGGATCACACACACCCATGCGGGTGTGTGCATGTGTGTGTGTGATATCGAAGGGCCTCCTCCTGCACTGAACCCTTTTGTACAGGAGGGCATCCAAATCCCTAGATGTGTCTTTGTATGATCTGTTTACCTATGCAGTGTTCCTTCTTCCTCTAACACGCAAAACCAAGGTTTGTAATTAGCTTTTATCTCCCATGAAGTTGGTTTTTCCTTATTTGGTATTTAATTAATTAATTTATTTTTTGTGGAAGAAATATTTTCTTCTATATTTTTGGGGGTCAAGTTAAAACCTAATTTTGGGCCTAAGGAAGTGGGCTTCGTCCGTGTCTGGGTGGGCTGCAATCAGATTTCGGTGTAGTATAATTTGTAGCGGCCCATTATATTTCTTGAGCGCCTGCTGTTTCTTTATGTTTTTTTTTTAATGTATAATGATTGCTCTCTTTTTATTTAATCAGAAGTAATTTAGAAAATACACACCCAAAATCTCAATTATGGATGTTTTATGTAATCTTTCTGTCTGGAGGAGTAATACTGGTGTATAACTAATACTACTATACATTTATTTTGGAAAAGAAATAACAACTCACATAAAATCATATTCAAATTTCAAAACCAATTATTTAGCCGAAATGTTAAAATTGTAACTTATTTTCTGTATTGGTTTGCTTATTCAACCATCTCAACATCAGAGATCAAGACTGTAAATTATTTTATAATGACAATTGTCTTTTTGATCGATCTTCTTTATATACTGATGGCAACATAGTTAGATCCAAACACAAGAATTTCTCTTTACTTTTGTAACTCAAGAATACTGATGGCAAGCCTTCACCAGTTTCGATTGGGTTAGATAGGCCCCGTTCCATTCAGAGAATGGGGGTAGGACAAGCGGGGTAGGTTCGTCCCGCGCAGTGCGATTTGAGGTATAACACTTATCCTGTAGTGCAGGACAGACTGGATTGATTCGTCCCGCACGGTACGGCTTGAGGTATAACATTTATCCTGTAGTACAGGACAGGCGGGGTAGATTCGTCCCACGCAATGCTGCTTGAGGTACAATACTTATCCTATAGTGTAGGACAGGCGGGGTAGATTCATCTCGCGCGTTGCGGCTTGAGATATAACACTTATCCTGTTGTGGGGCATGGAGCAAGATAGGACAGGTTGGCGGGCATATGTGCGAGTCAGATATGACGTTAGTTAGTGACTACAAACCACTGAAATCTAGTGATTTATAATTAATGACCTACTACCTATTGAATTAATTGTCAAATTTTCTATCGTTTCTTACCGAGTTGTGTCGTCATATCTCACGTTTATCATAAATTTAATAATTTATAAACCCTTACTAAATGCAATGCAGTTTGACAAATCATTTAAACCCTTACTAATGTTGATCAACTCGGCATCTTAAATGAACTAAAAATAACCCTATTTACTTTTTTCTTTCTAAATCAGAACCCCTTACTTTCTTATTTACACAAATCCTTCTTAGTAAATAAATACTCTCACCGTCTCATAGGAATTTACATATTTTTCTTATTTAGATATTCCATATAAATTTGCACACTACTAAAAAAAAAATTAATTTACATGCACATTCATATAATTATTAAACTTATTTAACTATATATTAATACTTTATTTAAAAAATACATTTTTTCAACGAAAAATTCTTGAAGGGACAGAGTATTACATTTTAGATTTTATTAAATCGATATATGTCACGAGTAAGTAACGTTGTCACCGAATCAATTCATATCGTATAACAGATAGATGGCCTGTAAATAAATTTTTATTTCATCAAATCAATGTGTATATACTACATGCGATAGAGTAACATTTAAATAGATAATAAATAAACCATTGTGATCACATACATATTTAATAACGAATACACCATAATTAGTATATACGAAAAATTAAAATGAATACATAATACGCAGGACTTCATTCAAATTATGAAATGACTTCCATACCCTCTTTCTTTCATACTTATTACGCTAAATCAACAAATAACCAAATTACAAAAATAATTAACCTAAAATCCAATTTATAAACCCAATCACAAAATTCATATTCCACCGAATCAATTCACCTACACATAACTAAATATCATACATAGATAAATATCAAAACATAAACTATATCGTCACGAACGTACACATCTACTGACGTATACGCCGTATTTCGTATCGAGAGATATATATTCGAAACGAGGTAGTATCTACATAGAGAAATATTAAAACATAAACATAAAATTGTAACTTATTTCCTGTATTGGTTTGCTTATTCAACCATCTCAACATCAGGGATCAAGACTGTAAATTATTTTATAATGACAATTGTCTTTTTGATCAATCTTCTTTATACTTAACTCTTGTCCTTCCAAGTTCCAACACACACTCAATGAAAGGCATGTAAAAGAGTCATGTGATATGTTAAAGATACATTACACTTACATATTTGTTATGCATCAAAATGTTGCTTACTAAGCTTCACATTCCATTGCAACACTTATTGCTTCTTTGGTGTGCTAGTTAGGGTGTCATCAAATTGGAGTTTAGCATATCATTTCATTCTTGGACAAAATATATTGACACTAATGTTCATTTCTTGCCGAACATGACTATCATATATTTTTCTGAATAAAGGGGTGACAAGTTTGGCGATCGGCTCTAACTTCGATTTTTACATACCTGGGACCAGACATGCTAGCCCTAAAATTTACGATTTCTACATCATTGCTAATTACAGAGTATTTAAGAGGAGAATTTCAAGAATTCCCAAAGTATTGTCTTTATAATCATCATGATAGAATTAGATCAACATCCATAGCTTAATTAATTTTTTTAAAGCTAGAATCTAGCTTCTCATTGCTCACCATTCTCTCCCTCTACTTGTTGGATCAATAATTCTCCATTAATTTCATTTAAATGCTGAAAAAGGTAAAGAAATTAGCACAGCTAACTATTAAATGGAAGTATATATGAGTGAGATGCACACTTTTTGGAATGATCTGGTCAAATATTCCGAGTGCAACATTTGAGACCGTTGATTTGATTCCAACACTTTTTGGTGGATAATTGAGTTTGTGTTTGATTTGAGAATTGTCAAGAAAACATATAGATTCATTGTTCGATCTAAAACAACAATACCTCAAAATCATTGTTGATACGATGAGGTGGGAAAATGGGCTTTTTGCATGTGAATTGATTCCTATGTTTGAATCCCTTTTAGAATCTTTGATGGAATATTGATATTTTCATCATCATTACATCCACCCCAATTTTTATTTCCTTAGGCTTCTTTATTGGTGCACTTTTTAGGGTTTCTTTCAATACGTATCACTATATATAAGGAATATAAATATCTTGTGAAAGAAATTATTAAAATAATTTTTAATAAAATTAAAAAAATAATAATGTAAACATGTTTTATAGTAAAATTGATCCATATTATAGTTTGATTCATTAAGATTCTTAGTTTTCCTGAATTATGGTGGATATATAATGTCGAATTAAAATGAATTAATTAAATTATGTGTTTGTTAATAATTTGTTTTATTCACATATCAATATCAATATATTGTTTTGACTTGTTATAGTATGGTTAAATTTTGAATTATTTATAATTTTAAAGGGAGTCAATTTTATGTGGAGAATAAAGAGACAATAATAAGTATCAGTTTGATTTATGCGATATTGGAATATTTAATGAAAAATAATTGCAAGAAATTAAGAAATGTGAAATCAAAAGTAGCTAATACAATATGTGAAAAATAATGAACTCATTCAAGAAAATTAAGGATTTGACTAGACTAGAGGATCATCACCTTGATTTAAAAAAAACTTATTGATTTATATTAATTTCTATAAATTATTTGAAGATTTAAAAATGTAATTTGTTACACGTGAGGTGTAGGAAAGAGATAGGCAACATATAAGGTTGAGGATGAGTTGAGTAGGTGCCACAGAATGGTAGCTGCCTTCAGTTGTGTGCTTTCAGTTGCTTTGTTTAGAGATATATGGATAATATATATATAGAATTAATTTCACTATCTCCCTATAAATTAGCACTTTCATATATACGAGAAAAAAATTATTATAAAAAAATTATTATTATTATTATTATTATTATATATATCTAACTTTAAATATCTTCCATGCAATTTTCTTGATTTCTTTTCAACCTAAATCTACATCAGTATATTTCACACACTTATACACACATGTGTGTGTGGAATTGAAAACAATGTGTGTCACATCAAAAAAAATATAAGGAGGGAGGATACTAAATTGTTTCAATCATGTTGACAGAAAGGTTATAACTGTGAAATTTCCTCTCTCTCTGTCTCTCTCTCTCTCTCTCTCTCTCCCTCCCTCCCTCCCTCCCTCTCTCTCTCTCTCTCTCTCTCTCTCTCTCTCTCTCTCATATACTCAATATTCTGTGGATACCATTAACTACAACTTGACAATTTTTTGTCCTTGTCTACTATTTTTAGGGAGGGAGGGGATAATTGGTTCTATATGGTATTAATTCCAAAATACAATAACAAAATAAATTGACCTTATTATGGAATTATGGGTGTTTAAAGTACTATATAAATACACAAATTAATATATATATACATGTGATTATTGATAATCTGAATTCAAATATATTATATATGTATCTTCTACATCGAGTTTGTTCCATATGGTTTGTTTTGTATGTTTTTATTTTATTTTATACATGCTATTAATATATCAAGGCGCAAATTACATATGACGATTGATAATTTGAATTCAAATATACTGTATGCATCTTCTCTGTCGAGTCTGTCCCACGTTGTTTGTTTTGTGTGTATTATTATTTCTAATTTTATACTCCCTCTATCCCACAGGAATTTGCACACTTTCCTTATTTGGATGTCCCACACAAATTTGCACACTACTTAAAAAGGAAATATTGATTTACGTGCACACTCACAAACATATATACATATTTACACATATGCCACTATTTTATATATAAAACACATTTTCCTTAAAAAATGTGCCGTCCCGTAGGGTGCAAATTCCTACGGGACGGAGGGAGTACATGCTATTAATATACCAATGCAGAAATTACATATGACGATTGATAATCTAAATTCAAATATATTGTATGCATCTTCTCAGTC
>JAPKLY010000095.1:120358-152983 GCA_026898435.1 Prunella vulgaris
TTTTACACTTTTTATTTTTTATTTTTCTAGAATTGTAACAACCCCTTTTACCATCCCCTAATCATTATGGACCAATCAAACCCCACCATTTAATTTGTTTTTTTTATTCGAGTAATTAATAATTAGGGAGGTATTAGAGTGCTTAATTAATGTGTAATGGGGATCTTGCCAGATTTTTTTGACATAATATGTGTGATTAAGTAATGTCCGAGTGATTTAACCCCTACCAGATATTTTGTTGCTCTTAACGTGGAATTTTTACAAGTCAATTTCGTTTTGTCTTTCTCTTTCTGATTTGAAGGTTGTGCATTGAATTTACTCTTTTGAAAAAAAAAAATGGATGTAATATTATTTGTATTCTGCAATTGATGCAGTTAATAATATTAATTAATGTAAATATCTAAAAGTAATTTATAATTCACATTGTTTAATAAAAATAAATTATATCATTTAAATATATATATATATATATATATATATATCAGTTACGTACTTTGTAATTACTAATTAATTAATTAGTGTATGAAAAATTCGTAAAAGAAACATGGCAATTTATAAAGATTATTTGTCTTAAGATATAACACAACATATATAGTAATTCAAGACCCTAAGTTTAAGGTCATGTTTATTTTTATTTTTTGTAATTCACAACCTTATTATTAACTTATATCAATTACTTTATTATTTATTTCAACCTTATCCATTCACGTGAAATTCATCAAACATGTTTTTAAGGAACATTGGTTTTTGAGCTCTTTTGGGTGTTGAATGTAGTTTTTTTTATGATTCAATATTTACTTTAAGATAGACTGGTTAGAAAAAGGGTTATTTTTAGTTCATTTAAGATGCCAAGTTGATCAACATTCCTAATGATTTAAGTGATTGGTCAAACTGCATTGCATTTAGTAAGGGTTTATAAATTATTAAATTTATGATAAACGTGCGATATGCAGACACAACTCGGTAAGAAACGATAAAAAATTTGATAATTAATTCAATAGGTAGTAGGTCATTAATTATAAATTATTAGATTTCAGTGGTTTGTAGTCACTAACTAACGTCATATCTGACTCGCACATATGTATGTCGTCCTATCCTATCCTGCTCCATGCCAATTACAGGATAAGTGTTACACCTCAAGCCGCACTACGCGGAACGAATCTACCCCGTCTGTCCTGTACCCACTACAAGATAAGTGTTATACCTCAAGCCATACTGCTCGGGACGAATCTACCCTGCATGTCCTGCACTACAATATAAATGTTGGTGCTCAGTGAAATACCCCTCCTTCTGTAATTACTCTTTTGCTGACTGGTTAAAATTTTTTAGAAAATTACTTGTGAGCTAATGGCTTTTGTATAGCTATAAATCTATGTAAATCAATATTCTGTTCTTATTCTTATTAAATAAAAGAACCTTTACTTATTAAAAAAAAGGTGAAATTAGATCGTTTAAGCAAATTAAACTAAGTAAAGTTGTAATTTTACGGGTAAAAAGTTTTTGCTATATATGTATATAATATAAAGGAATTAATTTTGCATTTTTTTAAAAAATTTATACTTTTAAATGACATGAAATTATTTCATGTAATTCAGACTTTCGGCATAAGCCCACGTCCTTAGTTAAATCCTAACTAATTAATAACAACTTCACTCATATATTAAATTCGAAAAAAAAAAAAAAGTTCATTCAATGAACTTTCCCTCCAAATGATAAATTATATTCATGATTGAGATAAAGTATTAGAAATTAATATAAATAAATAAATTTTATAACTCTTTATAAATTTGATCTTTAGATGAAATAATTAAAATGCATTTCAGTGAATGAATACAATCAAAATCCAATAGGATGTGTTTATTATTCATGTATTTCGTTAATGTATATTACGATGGGAAGCATGAGTTTAGTTTTATTCTTAGACTCCAATAATCCTCTAAAATAGAAGATACTCTTGGATTTAGAGTATTTTACCTCTCCAACAATACTTTAAAAATCATATGCAGGATGAAGGATTAAAAAAAATCCTATATATTTGAGTACTTCATCCCCATTTTGGAGGATGGTTTTAATTACAATATTGTCATTTTTTTCTTTTTCTTTTCTTTTTTACTTATGTTATTTAATTATTATTTTATTGAATGATTATTAGACAATAAAGTTTTTATTAAAAATTAAATTAATTATTTTTTACATTAAGAATGTCATGTTTACGGGATATTCTTGAATTTAAATGTCTTTTTTTTCTTTCTCAAATAAAAATTATAATATAATTAAATTATGAAATAATGACTCATACAAATAAATATTACACAATATTAACAAAGATTACAACAATTATCTAAATAGCATATAAAAACATACAACACATTTGAATTAGATGAAGTAATGGAAACATAAATAACTTAACCCCACAACTTATTATTTGTAAATGATTATGATCCTATTTTATATGTATGCATGTATTTTCTAATATTTTATATAACATAATTTATTTTTAAATATATAAAATTATTTTTAAAAAAGTATCTTAACACCATTTAAATGAGTTGGAAAAATTAAATTTATAATTTACAAATATATTACGTAAATTATTAATTATTTAAATGTATTAAATTAATTAAAAGAAAGAAAAAAATAAAAAATATAATAATATAGAGCGTTATTGTTGGAGAAGATTTTTTATATAGAGTACTCTATACTCTAAAATAAATAATAGAGTACTTCAAAATAAAATTAGTTGTTGAAGATGCCCTTATACACGAAACTATAGAGTAATACTTTTCTATATAAAGATCTCAAATATTATACTACCTCCGTCCCAGAAAAGTTTGCGGTACTTTTCTGGGCACATGTTTTAAGAAAAAGTGTAATGAGTAGAATGTGTATGGTGGAGATTGTGAGGTAAAGATTTTAAAGGTGAAGATTTAAAGGAATATTTTCATTTTGGGAGTATGCAAAGTTTTATGGGACAAACTAAAAAGGAAAGTATGCAAACTTTTATGAAACAAACTAAAAAAGAAAGTATGCAAATTTTTGTGGGACGGAATTACTACAATATTTCACATCGAAATAATCTATAGGATCATCATATTTATGATGATGGAGGACAAGTACATATTTCAATTGGCAGAGGCATTTGATGGCAGTCTAAAATCAAACTTGTACAACTTTGGCTAAAAAATAAATCATTATAATTTTAACGTGGAGATTGCAGGTCCATTAAAGTCCTAATAAAAGAGAGACTAACAAGTTTTTTTTATTTGAAAAATATAAAAATATCTCTCTTTTTTTTTATTGAATACTCTATCTCTAGATGATTATTAGTAATAGTATATATATATATATATATATATATATATATCTATCAAGGAAATATACAAATTTATAATCTAGCTAGTAAGTAATCTGTTTTTATCTTTTTATGGAATGAACAAAAAATAAAAGAAAATCTATTTTTATATGTGGTGAAAATTTTATTAATCATTGCGCGAGGAATGGGAATAGAAAGAAAATTTATATAACTAGGTAGGTTAGCTCATCTGGCCAGTGTTTTCATAATCGGATCGGTGATCAAACCGGACAGGGCACCGATTCACGATTCAACCGGTCCAACTGGTTAGATTGACGGTTCAACCGTTAAAATAATTTATACATATTTTTTAATATTTTCTATGTTAAATAAAATAAATATCCACTTATAAAATTAAATAAATACAATAGAATCATAAAATAACAACACAAAATACAAAACAGACAAAATAACTCAATTAAAATAGGTTTTCTTTAATTTCTTTTTAATAGTTCACTGTTAAGTTTTTTTTTTTTTTTGTAAAAAAAATAAGTTTATGACTTTTGATTTGATTAGGATTAAGAAGACAAATAAAAATAAGTAAAAAAAATAAATATTAATACTTTTTTTAAAAAAAATAGCCGGTTCAACCGGTTTTGAGCGGTTCTGACTGGTTTTGAGCGGTTTTGACCGGTTCAACCGTAGAAACGGTTTATTGGGTGTAACCGGACCGGTTCCGTGACCGGTTCCCGGTTCAACCGGTTGAACAGGCCGGTTCGATCCGGTTCTGAAAACAGTGCATCTGGCACCTCACTTGAGTGAGTATCTGATTTCGATTCCTTTTGGGAATGAATTAAGGGAGGTATAAGATTGACTTGGAGATATTGAGGGAGATATAAGGTTGACTTGGAGTGTTTGAGAAACCTGAAGAACTAGCTTGTAATTACTAACAATTAACATTTATCGATTAAAAAAAAAAAGAAAATTTATATTCATGACATTAATTCAATTTATTGAGAATAGTTCTAAAGCATTGACAACCTTGCTTACAAAGAACAAAAGGAGAGGAGAGGAGACACTACTAAGTGACACGTGCCTTATACCTTTTTTATAAAATTAAGGGCTCATCTGGTTCGTAAAATAAAAGTATCTATCCGTAAAAAAAATGCATGTTTTTTACGAATATATATTTTTATCTTACGAACCAAATGAACCCTAACTTAAAATTAATACTACCTCCAAGGCTCCTACTATATTTAATTAAAATTTTACTTTTCAAAGTTTATATTTTTCTAATTTACCCTTATAACCATTGACTACTAACCACCATCCCCCAATTATATTTAATTAAAAATTTACTTTTCAAAGTTTATATTTTTCTAATTTACCCTTATAACATTGACTACTAACCACTATCCCCCAATTATATAAAATTTAATATACATGCATTGATTCTGAATAGGGATGGCAAAACGACCCGCCCAGCAGTTGATCCAATCCGCCCCTCTCTGTTTGGATCGGCCTAGATCTGCCCCGTTTTGAGAATGGAGCAGATCCGCCCCGCCCCGCTTGCGGAGCAGATCAGGCATGGATCAACATATTTTTTGCCCTGATCCGCCCCGCTCCGCTCCGCCCCGCTCCATATAATATTAATTATATATAATATTAAATATATATATATATATATAATATAGAATTATATATATATTTTTTAAAATAATCAAATCTTGGATATGATTTGGTGATTTGGATGGATTATTGTTGATTAAATTGTGAATTTTTAATATTTTGCATTTAGTTTTTTAATATATTTATTTTGTAAAATTATGAGAAATTAATAGATGGAGCGGGGCAGATCAGATCCGCCCCGCGCGGGGCAGGCATAGATCTCAAAATGTTGCCCCGCAGTGGAGCATGGAGCAGGGCGGATCAGCGAGGCAGAGCGCGGAGCAGGCATGTATATTGAGGTATCCGCTCCATTTGCCATGTCTAATTTTGAACCAGGGGAAGTATATAAAATTAAAGACAATTTACTATTCCATCCGTCTTGAAAAGATTACACACCTTTTTTTACACATTTTTTAAGAATAATAACATTTTGTATAAATATGTAAATATTACGAGGATAAAGTTAAAATAGTTATTTCCATTTATAAGGTGTGCAAAGATTTATGGGACAAACAAAAAAAAATGTGCAAAAATGTTTAGGAACAGGGGAGTATTATACCTCATTTGCACATTCCTTTTAAATGATAATATTAGAAAATTACTTGTATTGTGCATACTAATTGAATAATATTTTATTATATGACAAAATATTATTACTCAATATCAATTTCACAGTGTAATTGATTCACCCTGAAACTAAAAATTAATATACACAAAGTCTTCAATGAACAAATTCCATAATGTATAATTATTAATAATAAATTTATATACTGATACAATTAAACTCATAAATTAAAATTAGAGAGTAAAATATTTTAAAATTAATAAATATATTATGTAAATGTAATATAGTTTCCTACTCTAAAATATATCATAAAAGTGTCGGATCATTTGAGCCGCATCAGATAACCATATTCCAACTTTTTAAGTAAATTATTTTTTTATATAATATGATTTGTCTCCACCTTTTATTTCAGATTTGTTTTAATCAGATTTGTACAACACTCCAGCAGGTTCTGCAACAATTATTAAAAAAAAAAAAAACACACACACACACAGTGATACCATTATCAATTCAAAATACAGAAATAATATACTTTACCACATTATTACAAGTTTCTAAATCTTTAAAGCTTAAATTATCATTAAGAAGTATATGTTAGGGAAATAATATAAATAAACAAAATTTTATGAAATTAAATTTTTAAATGAGGTGAATATTTTTTATGGTATTAGATTTTTTCACTTAATAAGGTTAATTACACATTACACGATAAAATAAGGTATTAATTCATACTTAACAGGAATATTAATATGCATATATTGAATATTAGCATTTTTCAATAGATAAACTTATACTCCCTCCGTCCCCTAGGAATTTGCACCCTACGGGACGACACATTTTTTAAGAAAAATATATTTTTTATATAAAGTAGTGGCATATGAGTAAATATGTGTATGGATTTGTGAGTGAGCACATAAATCATTGTTTTCTTTTTTAGTAGTGTGAAAATTTGTGTGGGACGTTCAAATAAGAAAAGTGTGCAAATTCCTATGGAACAGAGGAAATAGTATTATTTATTGTAAATTTTTTTCTACTTCATTATAAAACTGACATGCATGATTATTCATTAAACAAATTAGACGAAAATTAGATGAAATATTGGTAAATCAAATGGATATGTATCGCAGGCCACAAGCTATAAGAATTTTCCACAAAAGGTCCAAAATCTTTTATAAGGTTTGAATGATATTGTATGATTTCACATATTTTATACCATACAGTATCATTTTTTATTTTTCCATAATAAATTAGAAAGAATGTAGAATTAATTAAATTTAAAATACTAATATTTTTATTATCTTTTACGCAAAAATTCAAATTCGATTAATGTGCGTGGATCGTTGAATTTAGTATTGAAATTGATGCAGAAAAACATAACTTTGTCTCGAGTCCAAAGTGGGTTGCAAGTGCAACCTCCTTTATTATGCACCAAAATTAATTAATTAAAAATATAATAGTAATAATAATTAAGGGAGGTTATATCTGGCCTGGCTTGAATTATTATTTTTCATTATTTTTAAGATTGACATGCAAAGTTTTGGTGGATTTGTGTTACCTACGGCAGCACGTAGTTTCTATTTTGGAAAATTGTCAGATTAATACGTAATATATATAAAGGGAGTAATGCATTTTAAAATAATTACATATTAATATTGTCATAGTCTCGTATGCATCAGGTGTATCGTGCGATTCAAATATATTTTTAAAAAAATCACACTATTTATTATTATAAAGTCACACATTTTATTACTGAAAAATAAATTTTTAAAAAACATACTTTTCAGTAATAATATGTGTAACTTTTCAATAATATTTTATATAACTTTTAAAAGTACATTTGAATTACACAGTGTACTTGATGCACAAAAAACTTACACATTAATATTTATTTTGAAAGATTCTCAAATAATTTTTGGCCATTAAGGACTAAATCCATGTCCATGCATTAACATTACTTGAAACACTTTCATATTTAAATTTTGACTAAGAAAATAAATAAAATGGTGAGACAAATTATCAATTGTTGGAGATAGGGGTGACATACCGTACCATACCGTACCGTACCGCCCATACTATATACCGTACCGAAATTTTTGGTATGCATTTTTGCATACCGATACTGTACCGGAATTTTCGGTATACCGGATTTCGGTATACCGAAATTTCGGTATACCAAAAATGCATACCGCATACCGTACCGAAAATTTTGGTATACCGTACCGTACCGATATTTCGATATATACCGATCTATACCGAAATACCGGTCCATACCGAAATACCGACTATGTCGGTATACCGCTCATACCGGTATATACCGTCATACCGGTCCATACCGAAATAATTGAAGTATAATTTTAATTAAATAAAAATAAATTTAATATTAAATTACCAAAAGTATATACCGGTATACCGAGATACCGAAATATTTTCGGTATACTGGTTTATACCGAAAATATTTCGGTATATACCAGTATACCGAAAATTTTAAAATTTTATATCGATACCGTACCGAAAATATCGGTATGGTATCATACCGTACTGAAATTTTCGGTATACCGAAATTTTCGATAAATTCGATATTTTTCGCTATGATAAGTACGATATACCGGTATTTTTTGTATTTGCTCCACCCTACTTGGAGATGTTCACATAAAATTGGGAGTATATAATAAGCATAAGTGTCCCCTTCAAAAAAAAAAAAGAATTAAATTAATATTATAAGTGGGTCCTAAACAATTCATTAAGTAATGAATTTGTTGACGAGAAAAGTCTGTGGATTGACATTGAGGTTACGGTGTATCAAGTTTTGTCTTTGAGCGAATTTGATCATCACTTGTTTTTTTATTAAACGGTTTCTATTATTCTAAAAATAGTCCACTTTTTTTTTTTACAAATTAATAAATTATTATTTATTATATGCTTAAAATTCTGAGTTTTACCATATTTTTAATATACCTTTGTCAATTGAAAATAATAACATTTAATCTCAATATTTGAAGGGAAAAAAGGGACTATTTTTGTGAATTTTTTTGTTATAAAAGACATATTTTCGATAAAAGCTAAAAGGCCACATTTTTTTGTTGTTGCCACAGCTGCGTAAATTCGGAATTTTTTAATTATGTAATATCAAATTATTTAGTGTTCAATTTCAATTACCTGAAAAAATGATACACTCAAATATATTAATTCATACAAAATTTTGTAAAAGTAATATATGAGAAAAAAAATCAATTTTTTCAATAATCTATTCAACCCCCTAATAACAATCTAAAATACTATATTTATAATATGAATTATTTTCGTTAAACAAAAAATATAAATAAATCCTAAAATTAAATTAAATTAAATTCTACATAACATAAATATACAAATATAAATTATTTAAAATAACATAAATATATAATGTAATCTTCATTAATATCTCCATCAACTTTGGAGTCAAATATATGAAAACTAAGCACACTACAAATAATTTCTTACATATAATTGTGTTAGTGGAATGAAAAATCTGTAATTTGTAAAGGGTACGAAGAGAATACTGTAATTTGTGTATGGAGAGAATAAAATTGAGTCAAACAATTGTGTACGAAGAGAATGCTGTAATTTGTAAAGAATATGTCTCATACTCTTCTTTGTTAATGAGAATGAAAAATCTGTTTTGCTGATAAAAAAAAAATTCGGACATGTCATTCAATAGTTTCTTTTTAAGAGAATAAAATAAAAAATTCAGTTCATATGGAGGAGTGCTAAAAAAAAAAGAGAAGAAGTATAAGTAAACTATAAGATATATATATATATATATATATATGTATATAATTTGATAAATAAGATTCTTTTCCAATGAAAACTTAAGATTCATCTTGAATTTTGTCGTAGGTCGATTTCATTTTTGATTTGATCAATCGTCGTACTTTGCTCTCCTTTTTTTTATCTTCACAATAATAGACAAGACAAAATTTTATATTTTTAAAAATCAGGAACACTATAACGGCTAAATCTAAAATAGGATTAGCAGGGTTATTAGCTCGAACAACAAATATTTTTTTATTTTTACGATAAATTTTTTTATTACGAAATCGTGAACGACAAATAATTTACCTCCATTTTTGCGACTATTATAAAAATATATAAATAAACGAAAATCATCATTCAATTAAACATCTACTTTATTAAATATTGTTACGTTTGCCATTTAATAATCGGTGATATATATCAATACAATAGGATTAGTCTTGTATGCAGCAGTTACACGGTACAACTCAAGTTTATATTTTAAAAATTACACAAAATACTACTAAAAAGTTGCACATATTATTACTAAAAAGTGTATCTTTCATAGTGTAACTTTTCAGTAATAAATTGTGTAACTTTTTAAAAATACACTTGAATTGTACGGTGTAACTGGTGCACAGGAGACTTACTCTATATACAATATTAATAACGTAGATATTTCAATATGGATTAGTCTTGTATGCACCAGTTACACGGTGCAACTCAAGTTTATTTTTTAAAAGTTATACAAAATACTACTAAAAAGTTACACATGTTATTACTGAAAAGTATATCTTTCATAGTGTAACTTTTCAATTATAAACTGTATAACTTTTTAAAAATGAACTAAGATTACACCCTGTAACTGGTGCACAGTACACCCACTCTTTCAATATATCATATCCTACTTGTGTCTAGGAAAATAAATGTCCCTAGAATATTATAAATACAATCAAATGAAGTGATGTAAAGAAAAATATCATTAAAGAACCCACCAATATTTTAACCAATTAAATTTAACAAGGAATTAAAGCAGGAATTGCAGAATACACTGGATCCGACCACTGCAGCATGTTCAAAATTCTATGTATAAACGTCTGGATCTTATCGTTCTGCTATGTTTACATTATTTTATTGTTTCTATCAATACTTAAAAACAACACACACATTTAAAGATTAGCATTATAACAGTTTTGGTGACTTCTATTACGCCTAGAAAGAGCAACACATATTTTGTGCAACGAAATACACCACAATTGTCTAGCATTTAGATAACTGTCTAAGACGATTAATGTAAACAAGCAACCTTATCATTAATTAAGCTGCTTCTACTATTAATTCTGATCATATAAAAAAAATCAATAAAAAATGGTCCGATTGAGTGCTTTAAGTAACTAGCTCTTAGCATCACCCAGATGGAACAAAGCTTAAAATTATGGATAAAAGCAAAGACACGAGAAATTATTTGAGTTTATTAAAATAAGAGGAAAACTCATTATTTCATGACGTTAAACTATTTTATTAGTTTTGAGCACATACTAAAAAAAGCAATAAAAAGTTATCCTTTACACCGCTTATATGACTCTGGGCGCAGCACCGCCTAGACAAAATAGTGTTTAACCTTGTCGATTTGTTGGGCCGGTTATAATAAGTAACTAGCTCTTAGCATCACCTAGATGGAACAAAATTGAGCAAAGACACGAAAAATTAATTGAGTTTATTAAAATAAGGGAAAAACTCATTATTTCACGACATTAAACTATTTCATTAATTATGAGCGCATACTAGAAAAAAAAAAAATCCTCTAGACCGCTTATATGACTCTCAGCACCGCCTAGACAAAATAACGTTTAACCTTGTCGATTATAATAAAAACACAACACATACCTGGGCCAATTAAAGCATGAATAATCTCAACATTTCATGATGTTTACAATATTCCATACAAAAAATAATCAAATATTGTTATCTAAATTGTGCATGTGATTCCAAATAAATTAAACATACAACACTCGTTTATTATCCAAATGATTGTCTAAAGTGTTTGAAGTAAAAAAAAATCTTAGATGCATGACTACTACCACTATCTATAGGAGACAACACCTAACATTATCTATTAGGATAGAATCACGATATCTATTCACTCTAAAAAAATAAATAATTATTTTAATTTTTTATTATAACTATAAAATATTCAATAAAACTTCATATTTTGTTATGGGGGATTGCTTTTAACTTACCTACAAATTTTCCTCATTATATAGACATCTTCATTCATTACCTATAAGCAATCACACATTTATATAAACCACATCTTTCCTTTATTTGGATGGAATTAGGTAGATCAAATGTGAAATTACAAGTTTGCTTTTAACTAATTTAATTTTAACTTCTTTCAGTTTTTAAATTCCATAGGAAAGCTTTGACAAACGTGTCCCAATTCTCGTTTACTCGACGACAAACAAAGTAAGAAAATTCTAATCAAAAGCAATTAACTTTTCATTTAGACATTTTCTCAAACACCTTTAGCTCAATAATAGTTATCCTTTATTTCTTTCCAGATTGAATCACAGAGAAAATTTTCTTATGACCTTCATGTTGATTCTTGCGTTGGGGAAAATACATTTACAGAAATCATCTGATACTAAAAGCAGGGCAATTCAGGTTGAGGAGAAATAAGTAGGAACTTAGCTATAACCTGGTAATTTTTTAAATTGAATCTTACAAAGGTTGATGCAAGCGACTCTCACGGGAGGAATCATTCTTTATCAGATTTCCTCAATCGCCAAAAACTTATGAATTTGTCTTGAAAGTTTTTTTTTTTTTTAAATTAATCTGGAATGGGGCAGCCAAATTTATGGATGGAAAATTGTGGGTGTAATTTCAAAGGATAAATGAGTAATTTCGTATTTAATAGATATGGGATAAAAATAAACCTAATCTAGTGGACGAAATATAGAAAATAGCGGGGATTTAACACAAGTTAGGACATATAACTCGAAAAAATTAACAAGTAAACGGCGGATTAGTGTGTTATTCACATAACATAACTTTATCCGCTAAAGTAAATATAATTTTAAATAACTGTTTGAGTCGATGAAAATGAAGAGAAACTTCATCGACTAAATAACTTTGTCCTCTTGACTAATTTGGTAGCTAGCTCTTAGCTCCGTCCACTTGCATAAGAGTAAAGACACAACACATTATTTGAGTTTATTAAAATGAGGGAAAAACTCATTATATCACTACGCCACAATATTTTATTGATTATGAGCGTATACTAAAAAAGCAATAATAATTATCCTCTAGACTGCTTATATGACTCCTAGCACTGTCTAGACACAATACTTACGTGAGCCGATTAAAGCATGAAGTATCTCATCATTTCATGATGTCCACGATAGGTCATTAGCTATGGTCATACAAAAAATAATCAGAGATAGTTATCAAAATTGTATAAGTGATTCCAACCATCAATTAAGATGAACATACACTATTCAGTTTATCATCTAAATAACTGTCTAAGGGCTCATTTGGTTCGTAAGATAAAATTATCTATCCGCAAAAAACATGCATATTTTTGGCGGATAGATACTTTTATCTTACGAACCAAATGAACCCTAAGATGATTATAGTGAGGAAAAATCTTAGATGCATGACTACTAGTCTACTACCAACACCAATAAGAGACAACGCCTAACATCATCTATTAGGATAAAATCACGACACTCATCCACTCCAAAAAATAAATAATTTTAGGATTTTTTAATATGATTATGAATATTCGACAAACTTCAATTCCACTGTGGGAGATTACTTACAACTTCCGTACAAAACTTTATCATTATATTTACATCTTCATTCATTACCTGTGCAAATTGCTTATATAATTAATTACCTAATAATTTTATTTTCTTGGCAAATTGTTATTAGTTGAGGATTTTAGAAAAATTATTAATAGGTTAAAAAATAAAGATGCGCATATAATTAAAATAAAACAGTAGATAAGCCATAAATAATTTTCACTATGAAATTTATTGTTTAAAATTTCTTGCCCCATTGAAATTTTTTCCAGATACTTTTAATATTTTATAAAACTTTTTTATTTTTTTAGTGATCTAAAGTCTGGAGAACCACTCGAATTGATTTTTACAACACTTTTAGAACTATTTTGAATAGAATATTGATGATATGATTAAATGAATAAACTACTCATATTGACATGCATCTTTAACATTTTGACCTTTCAATTAAGGCATTTCCAGTTGAATTAAGTTGGCCCCAGTTTAAATTTGACTGTTGCCCAAAACCACGGCTAACAGACAATTGTTCCATACTTCCATTCATCAAGACACAACTTCACTTATACGCAAGGACGAAAATATCGGTATCGATGGAAATATCGGTACCTTAAATTTATGGATATATTGGTGGAAATATCGATATTGGTAGAAAATAAAAAACTTACGAAATTTTGTTAAAATAATGAAAATTTAATATGAAATTTTAGATAATGTTATTATTAGTCTTAATACATAAATTTAACTGAAAAACTCAATAAAATGAGAATTTTACGACAAACATATCAATAGAATATACATAAGAAATATAAAATGATACAACAAATATTTATAAATATTGAATATTTGAAAATAAATATCAAAATGATGTCCTATGAAGCTTAAATATAAAGTTGTCAACCGATTTAACTCCAAAAATAAAGTTGAAACAACTAAAATTGAGTGACTCAACCCTAAACTTAAAAAAAAAAAAAAATTAACTGATATTTTACCGATTTTTACCGATATTTCCCGATATTTTGTAAATTTTGAACTATAATTCATCGAAATCGATATCGATATATCCCGATATTTACCGATATTTTTGAAAAAATTTCGTTCCAAAAAATATCTATATCGAAGGTGTCAAAAATCCGAAATTTCAACAAAATATCGGCGAAATTTCCGAAAATTTCCATCCTTGCTTATACGTCCCACCCCTCCCCATGGGCTCAACTTGTTTCTCCAAAAGCAAAAGTTATGTAAAAATCTATTTTGCACCATACATATACATATATATATATATATTACATATACAAATTAATTATTTATGCTTAATTGGGAAAAAATAATCTATAATTTTAATCATTTATAACATATTCTTTTCTTACTTTCAATTTAATGCATCATTTTTTTAGAATTTGCGATTTAAAATATTTTGTACATTGCTGGAAATGTCACATAAATGATCAGGTAAGTTAACCCACTCGATTATTTGTATTTTTAGGATAATAAGTAAATAAATAGCTGAAATGATTAATGATGTAGATATAGAATATATAATAGTATATATTATATTTTTTTATTGTTGAGATATTTAATGATTTGATTGGATTTATTAGAATTTTAGTATCGTTTATTGATTTGGTTAGATTTGTTAGGATTTCGTTTATTATTATAAATAGGCGTCTCAAGCCTATTGTAAAGGGAGTTGAAAATTAAATTGAAAAGAATTGTATTTAATTCCTTTCCCGCGTTTTGATTGTTGTTATTTCTAGTATTCGATGAATCAATAGAACTAAAGCAATAACGCGAAGATCATATTATCCGGCATTCATAGGTTTGAATCAACATATATTATATGTTTATGCTTCATGTTGCTGCATCAATTAGATTCATAATAAGTTAACAAATGTTAATACGAGTCCTATTTTAAAAATAATAATAACAATATTAAAAGTATTAAAAAAATAGACATTTTTGAATAAGTTTATTTAATAAATAGATTTGAGAATCGAAATTGCAAAACTTTTTCATTCAAATCATGTTAACTTGGTACCTTTTATATATTGCTCGTTCATATATTACAACTCTTTTAAATTTCATTTACGTTAAAGTAAATTCATATATCAAATTGTTCATCTTTTTAAATTATCATTATTATACATGACTTTTCTTTTAATATCCCCTTAAAGTCTAGCTAGTCTTTACTGCCTCTCCCACTAAATACTGTTAGCAAGAGAATTTGGAAATGGATATTTATTACTGCATTTGACAAAAAGTCTAAGCTAAATAGTCTTTAGATTCATTGACCAAAAAAAAAAAGTAATCAACTCTAAACAAATTACTGGAATTGGAAATTTGTTATGGGTAACTGGGAAAAGTATTTACTCTAATAAAATTAGGAGTATTTACAAATCAATTAAAAAATATGATCGAAAATATTTGCACAGATATATAAATTTTATGTGCACAAAATCATAAAATATTTGTATATATAAATATTTTAAACTTATTTACAAAAACTGTCACTTTTGTAAATTTATAATACAGAAAACAATGGACTCGGCCCTATAATATTTCAACAACATCTATATAATATTCCAAGCTAATTAAAGCAAAAAGAATTTCATCATTCAACAGCATCTACAATAGTAGGTATTGCGTGAAAGTGTTTCACAACAATGTAAAAAAAAAAATCATAAATATAAATTTTATAACACAAAATAATTTATATCATAAAAATAGTTTATATAATATTTTACCACCATTGATTTTAATAATACAATTAAAATAAAATCAAAGATTGTCTAAGGTAGTTTTCACCGTCAATTAAGATAAATACACAACACTTGAGTGGAAAAAATATCAATATTTCACAACATTAGTAATATTTAATTAATCCCGATCACATATATTTCAAAAAAATAAAAAATCAATGATTATTCTTTCTACTAGACAACCCCTACCCACGAAACAACACCTAATGCAACCATCTAAAATTTACGTGACCGCCTTAATTTTATTTTTGTGTTAACTTTAGAACTATTTCAAATAAGATATTGATAATAATTTTCTTTTTATTATTTGAAATAAATACAGATAATATGATTAAATGAATATATAATCATAATACTGTAAATTAAGACTAAAGTATATTTTACCTCCTTAAAAGTTGTGGAAATTAAAAATCGATAATCGGACGTTTTTGGCCGCGTAGACGGCCACCTAATCTTTTTTTAAAAATATATAAAAAATATAAAATTTGAGCCGTCTAGAGACTGTCTAGACCCGAAAATGTCTAGAACTAGTAATTTTACAGAAATCGAGTCAGCAAAAGAGCGCGGATTTTTGCAACACTGCTTAAAACACGTTTTGACCTTTCAAATCTGAGTAGTTCCAGTTGAAGTAATTACTTGGCCCCAAGTGGTAGTTTTTTATTTGGCAGTTGCCTAAAACCACGGCCAACAGCTGTCCGGTCCATCGAGCCACAGCTTCACCCTAAACCCCCGGCCCATGGCCTCAATTTGCTTCCCCAAATCCATTTGCAAATTTAATTAATTATCCCCAATATTTTATTTTAAAAAAAAGATGATGTCACTCTTGATATAAAGTTATGGCTGCTGGAAGTGGGCCCCAGAGCCCAAAGGCTTTGGACATAATATTTTACAAGATGGACGCTCTATATAAACAACACAACCTCGTCCCAAACTTTTCGACCACCAAAACAAAAATCAATTCCCATTAACAAGAAAAAAAAAAAACCCTAGAACTGAGAAGAGAAGCAAAAGCTTCCTTCCTCCCCGGTTCTCCCCCTACACCACCGGTCCAAAATGGCGGCCTCCGTAGAAAACCGGCAATTTCCCCACATCGAACCGGGCCTCCGCCCTTTCAACCGGTCCGGTTCCCCGGTTCGAGCCTACACTTTTTCCCCATCCGCCGACCTCACTATCTCTAACAAACCGGCTAATGGCAATGCTAGGGTTGATTATTCGTCGTCCGATGACGACGACGACGATGACGAAAACGATTATTCGGTTCTTATTAAGAAAGGGAACGCCGAGTTAGAGCCGTCGGTTCTCGATTCCCGCGATGGATTCACCGCCGATAATTGGGTGGAGCGCAACCCCTCCATGATCCGGCTCACCGGAAAACACCCCTTCAACGCGGAGGCGCCGCTCCCCCGGCTAATGCACCACGGCTTCATCACCCCGGTCCCCCTCCACTACGTCCGCAACCACGGCCCGGTCCCGAAGGCGTCGTACGACGACTGGACCGTCGAGGTGACCGGTCTGGTAAAAAAACCGATGCGGTTCACCATGCACCAACTCGAAACAGAGTTCGCCCACCGCGAATTCCCGGTGACGCTCGTGTGCGCCGGCAACCGCCGCAAGGAGCAGAACATGGTGAAGCAGACGATCGGGTTCAACTGGGGCGCCGCCGGCGTGTCGACGTCGGTGTGGCGGGGCGTGCCGCTACGCGCCGTGCTGAAGAGGTGCGGGATCCTGAGTAACAAAAGGGGGGCGCTGAATGTGTGCTTCGAAGGGGCGGAGGACCTCCCCGGCGGCGGCGGATCGAAGTACGGGACGAGCCTGAAAAAGGAAATGGCGATGGATCCGTCGAGGGATATAATTCTGGCGTTCATGCAGAACGGGGAGAGGCTGGCGCCGGATCACGGGTTTCCGGTGAGGATGATTATTCCGGGGTTCATCGGCGGCAGGATGGTGAAGTGGTTGAAGAGGATTATTGTGACCACTAAGGAATCGGATAATTATTATCATTATAAGGATAACAGAGTCCTCCCTTCACACGTTGATGCTGAACTCGCTAATTCTGAAGGTACGCTTTTACGCAAACACAAACACAAACACAAACACAAACACGACTCTTCTCTCTCCGTTGCTTTTTCGATAAATATGTAACGTCTGTATTTATTCTTTTTTCTATTTATGGATTAAAGTCTTGGATATATGCATGACATCCATCTAAAGAATAAATACAGTATAAAAATAAAATAAAAATATTTATTATTTTAATGAGCTAATAAAAAATATTTTTTACTATGTGAAATATAGCTAAATAAGTTTTCAGCTGTTTTTCTAAGTATGATTCTTTTCCTTTTTTATTTTGATATACAAATATTCCAAAAAGTTAATGAGGGATTTGTAGAAAAACCGACTCCTTTAATTAACGCATGGATTATTCCATAATCCATATTTAATTTAGATATTTACGTGCCACAATGTTTACAGCCTCATGTTGGGTCAAAAAGGTGGCGTGATAAGACTGGGATGTCATTAATTACGCAATAATAATATAATTAATTATAAATAATTAACATTATTAAATTAAATCAATTTGTGACATATTTCAGCATGGTGGTATAAGCCGGAGCACATAATCAACGAGTTGAACATCAACTCAGTCATCACTACCCCTTGCCACGACGAGATCTTGCCTATCAACGCCTGGACAACTCAGAGGCCTTATACCTTGAGGGGTTACTCTTATTCCGGTGAGTCCACCATTTATTCTTTAATCAAATAAAATTTACACGAGACGAGACCACTCACTGAGTTATTTCATCTCATTTATTGCCGAGTCTTGGGTGGCAACTCAGATTATATTTTATCGAATTTAATGTATAATATTATTAATAAATGATTGGAAATTAAGAGACCTCTGCAATTAATGTTGTGTAATATTTTCCTGTGTGCTGCAAAAATCAAGGCGCGTTTTTTATATATAAATTTTTTTTTAATAGAATAAACAGTATTTTGTCTTAGGGCTGCTAAGGGACAACTTTTTATTGCTCGAAAGGTCATATGAGGCCGATCGAAGGGTAACTTTTAGACAGAAAGCTAGGAAAAGGACTAATTATAGTTACCATATTTCTTTTCCAAAAAAAACAAAGAAAAAGAAAAAAAAAAAGTCCTTTGCACATGATTGCGTTGCAAAATTACTGTTTAGTTATAATAAAGTTGGTTTAATTTAATAAAATAAATATAGGTCCAAATTGGTCAGTGATTAGGGGACATGAGTAGCACTCTTTTGTGGATAAAAAATTGGGCTTGTGATTATAATATATAGTTCAAGAATCTTCGGCCGTGTTTCACAACTATGTTGGAGTATTTTATTTCCAAGATTCCCACTAGTCTAATTAGTGGATCTAGTCAAATAATTTTTTTTTTTAAAAATTAATTAATAACTCCTTTTAACATTTGGTTTTATATGTGTGGTCACCCATTTACCAGATGTCGGCATCCCTCATTTCCCCTATATAAATCAGTTTTATGATTCAATTTATTTGTAATTATATATATATATATATATATTTAACAATTCATTAATAGAAAGTATGTACTTATTAAATAGGTGGTGGAAAGAAAGTGACTAGGGTTGAGGTGACGTTGGATGGCGGAGAAACATGGCAAGTTTGTTCACTGGACCACCCCGAGAAGCCGAACAAATATGGCAAATATTGGTGTTGGTGTTTCTGGTCATTGGAGGTGGAGGTGCTCGATTTGCTCGGTGCTAAGGAGATCGCCGTTAGGGCTTGGGATGAGACGCTCAACACGCAACCCGAGAAGCTCATATGGAACGTCATGGTACGTCACCTTTCTATCCCTTACAATTTTTTTTCCTTCATCCACAAGAATGTCATATATATATATTGCATGCCATCATCTTATTCATTTCATATTGACAAAAGATTATAGAATCAATATTGATTTTCCAAGGGGTACGCCTTTCTCAACCTTTCAATTAAGCCAATAACTTTTGAAGGAATAAATTAAAAGACAAAATGGCTTTGCACATATTTCATAGCCTCAATTTCAATTTATTTTAAAAATTAGAAAAGAAATAGCAAAATTTATTTGAGGCTGTGATGAATAATTAGAATATTTGACCGCCAAAGTAGGATCACTAATTTATTATCCTTGTATTTCATATTCGCGCGCAAGACAAGGATATTTTTGTATATAGTCTCACTATTGATGGTCCTAGATTTCTTTTTCCATTAATTTTTAAATCGTCTTTTCCACTTTACAATTAAGACAATAATACTTCACCAAATACAATATTCGAATATTATATTTCAAACTACGTACAATTATTATTTTTTTTGTTAAAATAAAAGGTAATGACCATTTCAAAATAAGTGACTATAAATTAAATTGGGGAGATAATGTGTTTGCAAAAAAGTAATTTTATTTGCGATGTAATTATTTATGAAGGTAGTTATATTTTGTTCCTTAATTCAAATTGATTTTAGAGAATCTTAAAACAGGCTTATAACCTATTTTGCCAAAATTGATTTTAATTGCTTTAATATTAAATTGTTGTAAATAATACATAATTAATTATTTAAAACAAATATTAATTCTACAAACAATAAATTATTTTGCAACAAATTAATAATCTAATTATAATTTCAGGGGATGATGAACAATTGTTGGTTCCGAGTAAAAACCAACGTGTGCAAACCACACAAGGGGGAAATCGGTATCATCTTCGAGCACCCAACTCAGGCCGGCAACCAGTCCGGCGGCTGGATGGCGAAGGAGCGCCACCTCGAGCGGTCGTCGACGGAGAACCAAACCCTCAAGAAAAGTATCTCCTCCCCATTCATGAACACCACCTCCAAGATGTACTCCTTCTCCGACGTCAAGAAGCACAACACCGCCGACTCCGCCTGGATCATCGTCCACGGCCACGTCTACGACTGCACCCGCTTCCTCAAGGACCACCCCGGCGGCGCCGACAGCATCCTCATCAACGCCGGTACTGACTGCACCGAGGAATTCGACGCCATCCACTCCGACAAGGCCAAGAAAATGCTCGAGGGCTACCGCATCGGCGAGCTCATCACCACCGGCTACGCCTCCGCCGACTCCTCCCCCAACAACTCCGTCCACGGCCCGTCGGCAAACATCCCGCTGACGACGATTGCCGAGCTTCTGCCGCCGCCGACGAAGAACGTCGCCCTCGTCCCCCGCGAGAAGATCCATTGCAAGCTCATCGACAAAAAGTCCATATCTCACGACGTCAGAGTTTTCCGATTCGCATTGCCGTACGACGATCAGGTGCTCGGACTCCCAGTCGGAAAACACATCTTCGTCTGCGCCACCGTGGACGACAAGCTATGCATGCGGGCGTACACGCCGTCGAGTGACGTGGACACCGTCGGATACTTTGAGCTAGTCATCAAGGTATATTTCAAGGGGGTCCACCCTAAATTCCCCAATGGGGGAATAATGTCCCAACATTTGGATAAGCTCGAGCTCGGCTTGTTTATCGACATCAAGGGGCCCCTAGGGCACATCGAGTATACGGGCAAGGGCAATTTCCTCGTCCACGGGAAGAGGAAATTCGCGACTAGGCTCGCCATGATCGCGGGTGGGACCGGGATCACGCCGATTTACCAAGTAATGCAGGCCATTCTAAAGGATGGAGATGATGAGACGGAGATGCACGTAGTTTACGCGAATCGGACGGAGGACGACATCCTACTAAGGGACGAGCTGGATGCGTGGGCGGAGAAGTATCCGTCAAGGGTTAAAGTGTGGTATGTTATTCAAGAAAGTGTTAAGGAAAATTGGAAATATAGCGTAGGGTTTGTCACGGAGAGTATATTGAGGGAGCACATTCCGCCGGCGTCGGAAAAGACGCTGGCGTTGGCGTGCGGGCCGCCGCCGATGATGCAGTTTGCGGTGAACCCGAATTTGGAGAAGATGGGGTACGATACTAAGGAATCTTTATTGGTTTTCTAGAGGGGGGTCAATGAGATATGTGATAATAATAGAGGGGGGAATGTGCAATTTAATTAATTATAAGTACTTGTGAATATTAATCGTAAGTTTAATTTTAATTTTAATTTTCCCTCCTTGTATTGTGTCCTGGTCTCGTGGACATTTTGCATAGTCTTTTATTCTGGAGAAGGCTACTATATATGTGACATTGTGGTGTAAATGTATCGAAATGGAAGTTTCTTGTCAACATTTATTTGGCCCTTCTTTCTCTAATTTTACATTTTGAGATGTTTTATTGTATATTAGATGAAATAAATATTTTATACTCCCTCCGTCCCAGAGGTGTTTTCACCTCTGGGATGGCACAACTTTTAAGAAAAAGTAGAGTGTTGTGTAAAGTTATATTATTAAAATAATGAGATTAGTTTGATTGTGAGGATAAAGTTAAAGTAATAGTTTTCATTTATAGGATGTGAAAATAATTGTGGGACGGATGAAAAAGAAAAGTGTGAAAACAATTATGGGACGGAGGGAGTAAGTGTTTTTTTAAATAATGATGTGTACAAAATTATTTCGGGACATAGATTAAATTTACACATAGATGCATGAGTTAGAGCTAGATGGATGGCTCTTAAATCCTAATTAATCACACACGCTACTGGCTTGAGGAGAAAAAAAGATTGTTTACATAAATTTTTAACTACAACAGACGTGAAATTAATATCGGATAATTTCAAATGATTGTTGGATTTTTATGTATTCCAATAACAAAATGTAAGACCTTGTGAAAAGAAATATTATGGGACAATTTAGAAATATAATCCAAAAAATGTAAAATTGTAAACTATGAAGTGATTGATGCAAATCAATTAGATGATAGAATTATCTTGCGTAACACAAGCTCACTAGTGTGGAGTAACTGATATTTTTATTTCCCAATATTTACTTATATTAGTATTAAAAATCATATATATAAAAGATACCAAAAAGACATACTTTTAAATGTATGCTATTGTATATACTAATATTCAACATGATTGTACGGTTGAAATTGAAATATGAAATATATATAATATATGATAATACATCTATATATAAATAAATTTCAATCAAAATCATTCTAGTAGGGATGGCAAAATGACCCGCCCCGACCTGCTCCACTTGGGGCGGCCCCACCCCGTCCCATCCTGAGAATGGGGCAGCTCGCCCTGCCCTGCCGCATGGGTTTGTATTTTTACTGCCCGCCCCGCCCCGCCCCAATGTATATATTAAATAAATATATAATATTTTATAATATATAAATGCATTCTATATATAATATTTTATAACATATAAAATAAAATCAATACCCTACATTTATAATATATTAAATAAATTTAAAATTGTATTATTTACTTATTTATTGTAACTCTAATGTAAAATTATTTTTTTTGAATATATTTTGATAAATTTATTGCATTAATTTTATTTTAAAATAATTTTTTATTTGTCTAAAATATATATTATATTATATTTTGGTATAAAATTATATATAACATGGGGCAGGACGGGGCGATCTGCCCCGAAACGGATAGACATAGGGCGCAACGTTCTGCCCCGCAGTGGGGCATGGGGCAGGGCGGGGCGGCGGGGCAAGCATGGATTCTTAAATATCCGTCCTTCCTGCCCCATCGACATCCCTACATTCTAGCACTATTAGATCATGTGGGCCCTTTTCCTATTTAAAATTAATAATTCAACAATTAATTAATAGCTGGGGTGATTGAAGTGACACATTAAGATGCAGAGTGACATAGAAAAGGATCATAAGTCGACAAATCGAGCACAAGATGGGTCACAGCCGCTTCCAATGTTACGACGAACAACATATGAATTCCGAATTAAATGCATTTATTGTTGAAATTAATTAAAGGCATTTATTGCATTTCTTGGTGAGCTTCAAAACTTTAAATTTTATAATGTACATTTATTTTTTTAAAGGGTACACCTTATATCTTTTTAAGTGGAATAAAAGTTTATTTTTCTGATAAAAAAAATGCATTTATTGTTGAAATTTATTAAATGCATTTATTATTGAAATTAATTAAAGGCATTTATTTATTGAATTGAAAAACACACACCCACACGTACACTTCACACGTGTGCTTCTCTCACGTACAAAAGTTTATGTCTCCTGTGTAACGATAAACATTAGAGATGACAAAATGATCTGTTCCACAGTTAATTCCCCCCGCCCCGTTTTGTTTGGATCAGTCCCACTCTGTCCCGTTTTAAGAATGAAACAGATCTGTCCCGCCCCGCTTGCAGAGCAGATCAGACATGGATCTGCATAATTTTTGTCCCGCTCCACCTCGCCCTGATCAGCTCCATATAATATCAATTATATATAATATTAAATATATATAATATTAAACATATATGTAATGCATATGAAAAGAATAAAAGTAACAAAAGTATTAAACTTTTTTTTATTTAGGTTTTTTTTAATATATTAATTTTAAAAAATTATGAACATTTAATAGATGGGGCAAAACGGATCAAATCTGCCCCGCGCGGGGCAGACATGGAACTCAAAATGTTGCCACGCAGTGGAGCATAAAGCAGAGCGGATCAGAAGCGCGGAGCAGGTTTGGATATTAATATATTCGCCCTGATCCGCTCCATTGTCATCTCTGGTACACTTACTCACTTCATTCAATGACAAATGAAGTGGCCTTTCTCAGAGGGTTTTAGTAAAAAAAAAAAAACAATTTTATATTTTTAAATTTAAATTTTTGAATATAATAGAAATTCTTTAATGGTGAAAGTTAAAACACGTCCTAATTTAAATTCTCGTTAAAAGCAATTTCATCTATACATTAAATTATTCACTTACTTGATATCTTTCATAAAAGAAAATTTTATGACTCTAAATATCAGAATGGTCTAAATGAAACTAAATCATGACATCAGTATCCAATTTGATCTGACCGAATAAAACTATCATATTCCCGATCCAAAATACATTGCATTACAAAAGAGATTAAGAGAGTGAATTGAACGCATGCCATTACTTGTACATAAAAGTCTAATATGTTGCCTTTAATTTCAATAAATTACTTCCCTTAATTCAACGGATTAGTATTGTTTGATTCCAAACAGGTGTAATCCACTTGAAAATGATACCCTTAATATTCAAAGGCTTAGTCATGAATCCTCTTAATACAACTTTAAGATACCCTAACTAATATTTAAATTAAAAATTTATTCACGAATCATCCCACAAATTTATGTTGTGAATTAAATTATTCTATTTCAGATCTAAGCCAAGTGAAGAAAATTCAAGCTCTTAAAGTGCCAACAAATCAACCCCATCCCATTTTTAAAATAAAAATAAATAAATAAATAATTGAAAAAGTGATAAAAGTGGGCCCAGTATCCAGTGCCCATTGGCTGCTGTGGCCTCAAAAAGTCACCAGCAATAAAATCATTTCTTCGTTGATCCAAAGACCAAATTAAATAATTTTTTTCATATTTATTTTTAATATTAATTGCATTTTGGTGCACTCAAAGGGCGTGTGACCGTTCCCCGCACCGCAGTTGCCTTGCCTTTGACCCCTTTTTTCCATTTTCCTTTTTTTTTATTTCATTTTTTATATATTATGAATATTTATATTCATATATTTATTATGTGATTAAATACGCTAAACGACAAATCACCATTTTGTTGGATAATGGTATTTAAATAAAACCAATTTCATTTGATATACGTTTTAGTTGTGTTGTTTTATTGTTGGTAGGAGGAATATCTTGGTCTTAAATATCATCCGCTAAAATCTTGTGTCTTTATTATTTTACAGAGTAAATCTCCGGTGAACCCGTTGCATGGTGCAACTTAAGTTCATTTTTAAAAAGTTAAATAATTTATAAATAAAAAATTAAACAGTTTATTACTGAAAAGTGTATCTTTCATAGTGTAACGGGTGCATACAAGACTAATCCTATTTTATATATTTCATCGTGTTTTTAAAAAAATTAATTTTAGTACACCTAATTAGAAAGAATTTCATATTAGAGTCCAAATTTTAAGGTAAGTCTCAATTTAAGATTTTAATTTTGAAGTGTCTCAAATTAAGATCTATATTTTGATTTTTTCTCAATTTAAGATCTAATTTTATTATCTTTGTTTCAATTCAAGACCCAATTCATTTATCTTTATTTTTTAAAAACTTTACTGACATAATAATTTTATTGTATTTAATTAATTTTTTAGGTATAATATATCAAACTAAAAATAAATAAATAAAATTTTATGCAAGTATTAAACATGATTTAAAATTTATTTTTTCTTGTTGAATGATGAATTGGAAAAAATGAATTACATCAAATATGAATATTAAATAAAAAAAAATTATTTTATATTTTAAATCTTAATTCGAAGTAAAATATTGTTATGCTTTGAGTCTTTTTATAAAATATTAAATTGAAATAAATATAAATGGATCGGGCCTTGAATTGAGACAAAGATAATAAAATTAGATCTTAAATTGAGAAAAAAATCAAAATGTAGATCTTAATTTGAGACACTTCAAAATTAATAACTAAATTGAGAATATGTCATTTAAAATGCATGCAATATAATTTTAAAAAATACAATAAATAATAAAGTGAAATAATTCTAGTAGTAAGCATATCAATACATAAATTAGTGTGATCATGAGTTCGACTCATCTAAAAATAACTAAAGCTTTAATTAAAATATATAATTTGACGCAAAATGCTAATCATTGCAGAATTAGAGAAAAAATGTGAATATATACTTATATATTCATCAAATACTTTATTTCCAATTGTAATTTAAATAACGTAAAGAAAAACAAGTGGGAGCACTTCTCTACAATTTTATATTTCTATTATCTTGGAAGCAAAAGGGTCTATAAAGTATCTAGGAGATATTTATTTTGACCAGAGCAAATTGAAGTCTAATTTTAATTTAATTACTCTTCATCAAGTTGACAAATGGAGTTAAAATAAGTAAATATATTACTATAAATTAGAGTAATCCTTGTGTACTCCAATTGTACGTTGCAATTATGTACAACCAATATTTTTTATAGAAACAATTAATATTAATTATATAGTAAAAAAATCACATTGTTTAATAGAAGCAAATAATATTATTCTGTGAAAGATAACTAATATTAAAGGTCACTTACATATTGGTTCAAAAAGTCACTATATTTATAAATTGGTTCAAAAAAGTGCACAATAGTTTTTTTTTTTTTTGAGACAATTCAAAATACTCATTTTCAACTTCACAAAATTTATTTTACCCACTTCAAATATAAACAACCTTTTCTATCCATTTTCTATTTTAAACAATTTTTTTACCCATATAACCCACAAACATCATTATCTAGTTATTACACCACACTCCACCCTACCCTGCCCTAATAAATTAACTAATTATAATAATTTTAGAATTCTGTATTTAGACTATTTTAATGTATAATGCATATTAATGAATATTATAATATAAAAATTAATTTTTAATACAAATTAATGAATATTATAGTGTATTAAAGTATATAAAAATATTTAATTTGTGATGTTCGAAAATATATTTATTAAAATTTAATTAACACAAGAGCATTATCCACATCAAAATTAAATTAAACATTTAATATTCTACTGAATTGTATTCATAAAAATTTAATTATAAACTTTAATTTTTATTAATCGCATATCGAATCGTTGATTAATTAATAAATTGTTTTATACAAAAATACTAATTAAAAAATTCACTCTAATATTTAAAATACAAACTCTCTCCCTCTCTTCATTTATATGTATTTACCTATTAAATAATTTATAAAGTCTAATCTACCCCCTATATGAGGGTAGTGTAGTTATGAGAATAAAATGAGACTCGGTTCAAAGTTATTAAATCTTTTATACCCATTTTATAAGGGTATATAGGTCTTTTATTATAAATTTGGTATAAAAAATGTTTTAAAGTAGATGTGGGTAAAATAAATTTTTAGAAATTGAAAATGGGTATATTGTGGGTATTCTCACCTTTTTTTTTTGTATGGAACCAATATATAATTTTTGTCAATTTCTTAAACCATATTGTATTTTTCCCTAATATTAATTCAATAAAAAACAACTCATCACGCCTAATATATACCGAGTATATACTATAAAAACAAATTATGATAAAAATGTTCATATAGTGTTCTATATCACTAGGGATGACAAAACGCCCCGCCCCGTAGCCGCCCAATCTGCCCAGCCCTAAATGGGTCAGCCCCGCCCCGCCCCGTCCTGAGAATGAGGCAACCTGCCCCGCCCCGCGCATGGGGCAGGGCAGGCATGTGTTTACAATTTTACTGTCCTGCCCTGTCCTGCCCCGCCCCGCAAAATATTATATACTAAATAATATATATTATTTATATATAAATACTATATTTTATATAAAATAAATATAATAATATCAAATATTTTTTCACCCGACATCGTAGTAGACTTCACCGGACAACAATTGAGGCGTTAATGTGTGCACAAAGTTGGATATCATCTCAAATGAAAGGTATTTGTTTTATTTCTTTATTCATCATTTTAATTCAATTTATTATAATTATTTAATTTTTGTTCATATTAGTATTTTGTAGATGAAGAAGCTAAAGCAAATATTTTTTATGATGAGGATGGTGAGATCGAAGAAGTTGTGGTAGATTAAAATGGAGAATGAAGTTAAGTTTATGGTGGAATTTTTAATTTTTATGTAATCGTTATTATAATGTTGGACATGTTGGATGGTTTAATTTCTTGTTTTTTTGGATTTAATTTGTTGAACGTGATTGTTGGACTTGTAAGATGGTTTAATTTCTTGGTTTTTGAATATAATGTGCTGAACATGGTTCATTATTTATGTTGAATATGATTTAATGGATATATCTAAATTATATATGTATATGTATATATTAAATTTTAGTATATAAAGTATGGAGCAGGGCAGGGCGGGGCTGGTCTGTCCTGCGCAGGGCAGGCATGGGGCAAAACATACTGCCCCACGGCGGGGCATGGGGCAGGGCGGGACGGCGGGGCATGGGCGCGGGCAGGCATGGGTATTTAAATACCCGCCCTGCCCTGCCCCATTGCCACCCCTATATATCACCATCAATAAGCTTCGGTATTAAACCCAATACTTTCAATTTTTTATATTTTGTTTTAGAATAATTGTCGTGTTAGAAAGTTATTTTTTACATTTTTCCTTATACCCTTTTTTCCTTTATTGAAAGGTAAATATGTCATATATATATATATATATATATATTAGTTTTATATAAAATTATAACCACGATTATTAAATATAAAACAGAGGGAGTATATATCATATACTCTATCCAGGGGATTAATACCAAAATTGACCCATAACTTTTTCATTTTTTCAATTTGATCGGTCCTAATATTTCTATTTTTTTAATTTGGTCTCATAATTATATAATGTTTCAATTTAGTCCCATAAACCATTTGAATGAACCCTAAAATTTAAATAAGCAACCCTTATTTGTAATGTATATATATATATATATACATACACATATTATATCATCCATTTTTGGAAATAATTAATTCTCAACAAGGATTTCAAACTTAAACTTGGTCCAAAGATGGATTTATTACCGTACATACGTACACATAATTTCTAATCTGTTATTTTGCAATTTATGTAAACATCATATGACGATTAAGTGACATTAATTATAACATTTATACTTAATTATTAATAATACTCTTTATTATACAAATTTAAAAAATATAGTACACGATGTCGGTTGTCAGGGTGTCAACTAAATTTTATTTTCCCAAACCACTTGGAATATATGCCTCCTAAAACCTTGGGTTCCTAATTTATTTATTTTACATAACTTTTTAATCTTTAATTTGTTTTCTTCCTTTTTTTTGTCTTGACGAAAAAGTAATACATATTGGTATGTGATGTCCCTCTCTTCAACAGCTGTGTGCATTTTATTATTTGACACTAACCCCAGTTGCACATTAAATTTTAATATGTAACTTAGTTAGTAAATTGCTTATTTAAGAACTTATATTTAAATTAATACTCCCTCTGTCCCACAGGAATTTGCACACTTTCCTTATTGAGACGTCCCACATAAATTTGCACACTACTAAAAAAGGAAACATCGATTTACGTGCACACTCACAAACCTTTACACATATTTACACATATGCTACTACTTTATATATAAAATAAATTTTCTTAAAAAATGTGCCTTCCCGTAGGGTGCAAATTCCTACGGGACGGAGGGAGAAGTACTTAAGTTAACAACAAGTCTGATCTTTAATTAGTCATAAGGTTGATACTTCACCCCAAAGAATTTCATCGCATCTAGAAGTTCGACTTTATAGAGACATCTGAAGTTTATTAGTTCACTTTTTTTCTAACACTAATCTCACTCATGAACTGAATTCTCAATTTTCCTAATGAGTAAAATTTTTAGTAGTTTTTTATGAAAATCGAATCATGAAAATAGACGTCAAAGATCTGATCTGAAAGTCCAATTTTATTTTATTTTTAGGTGAAATCAATTTATTAATTTCATTTCATAGCACTCCTCCTTACACATGGGCTAACCTCCTGTAATAAGTGGACAATTTAACGAGAATCGAACTCAGAACATTTGGTAAGTCTAAACTTTGATATCACTAAATAATTATGCCTCATCAAAAAGCTTAAACTTGCAGAAAGTATGAAAATTAATTAATTTGTCAGTTCTCTAATATTTTTACGTAGTTGAGGGTTAAGTTATCCTCTGGACGTGTCAACTTTATCTTGTGGAAGACTGAAAAATTAATAAATATATAATTTAATGAGGGTGAAATTGATATAATCAAGATTTAAAATCAGGGTGTGTGAGTGGCGTGAGCCTATTAGTTTTGAAATTATAAAAGAACTTTATATCATCTAAAAAACCTAACTTATAGAAAGATGGGGAATTAATTAACTTATTTATTTTCCTAATAGAACAAGACTAATTAAGCTCCGATGCCAATTCATCTCATATAAAAATTTAAATAAAAAAATATTAAATTGATTCATTTATATTATTTTCCTAACATTATGTTCATGGCTAGTTTAATTTTTGTGATTGAAAAGATTTTTGAATTTTTATAGGTCAAGATTGGAATGCCTAGTGGAATTACTTACTAACTCAAATAAATTAATTCTTAAATAATATAAAAATTAAAATTGAATAATAAAAGTGAATGATAATTACTATAATTTGTCCTTTTAAAAATATTTTTATAAAAGAAACGACATTTTTGTTACCAGTTTTTTGGATCGGAATTTTTATCTTTTTTATATTGTTACTTTAATTATTAAAGTATTATGATTTTTATTTTTGGAAGTGGAAGATAATTAATATTTTGAAAATAAAAAATAAATGCTGATAATTCGTAAAAAAAAAAACCTTACAAAACATAAAAGAGAATAAAAAAAAAGGAAGAGTGGACGGCTCCTTGTGATTTATAAAAATGGGCCTCAAGATGCCTGATATGGAAAGCACAATTTGTGTAAGAACAAATGCTGTGTCCAAATTGTTAATTCATACTTTTAAAATTTTGAGAATACGATGTTTGGACATATAATAAACAATTATTTGAAAAAATATTGACGAAGTGGAATAACTCAAGTGGACTCGTTATTTATGTCGTGAAGCTATATGTTCTATTTATTATTTACCCATTCGATAAAAATATATTGCTAAATTATCACATGAATTTTTGGATTGATATAGATAAATGTTATGTCACATGAGGGCAAATTTATTCAAATATTGTATATAAAATAATGATTTATTAATATACGGCAATATTCTCAATGTTTTCTAAAATAAGTAAGAGCGTCACTCGCGTTGGCACTGTCACTGTAGGAAAAGCTAATGACGCCCTTAATCATCCATCACATCATCTCAGGTGAGGAGCACCAATGCCATGGGTGCCCTTTGACAGGCCCCATTTGAATGAGAGTGTGTGCAGAGTGTGTGTGTAAATTAAGTAGGGGAGGGGGTTTGAGGCCTTTTTTTTTAATATTGTGTGCAGCTTGTGTGTAAATTAAATGGGGGAGGGGGTTTGAGGGCTTTTTTTTTTTTAATATTGTATTTTTTAAAATTAATTATCATTGTGCTGTTGGTTTGGATGGAATTCGTAAAATAAGCAATGGCGTCAATGTAGAAGGCGCTCGTACTGTAGCAAAGGGAGGGGTGCCATCCTTAATTAATGGAAATAATATGAATTAAGAGTAAATTGAGGAGAAGTTATGAGTATAGACGGGTTTTTTTAGACTAGGTCTGTTACTTTTCTTTGATATAAATTTTTTTTCTTGAATTTTCAGGAAGTATAAAAATTATGAAAACTTATCGTATTTGAATTTTAAAAAGTACTATTTTCTGGAATTTTCAGAAAGTAAAAATAAATTTAAAATTTTGAATAAGTAATTTTTTTGAAAAAATAAGAAATAAAATATATACTCTTTCAAATCTTTTTAAAATATTGAATGAAGTAAACATAGTCCAAAAATCGGGTAAAGTAAATCATGGAATATAATAAGTGCAGTTATAGATGCGCAACTTGTTGATCAATTTTTTAAAATAGGTACTTTTCAAAATAATCTGAAAAATAAAAAATATTAGAAAAATTTTAAAAAATTCCAAAAGAAGAAAAAATAAACTGTAGTTTTATATTTTAAGGAAATATGACATTGCTAATTAAATTCTTTACTTTTCAAAT
>JAPKLY010000095.1:153383-183029 GCA_026898435.1 Prunella vulgaris
GCCTGAAGATGCCTGATATGGAAAGCCCAATTTGTGTAAGAACAAATGCTGTGTCCAAAATTGTTAATTCATACTTCTAAAATTTTGAGAATATGATGTTTGGACATATAATAAACAATTATTGAAAAAATATAGGAAAAGCTAATCTGACACGGATACACTTAAGAGCATCATCTCTAATGACGCCCTTAATCATCCATCACATCATCTCATATGAGGAGCGCCAATGCCATGAGTGCCATTTGACAGGCCCATTTTCAATTAGAGTGTGTGCAGAGTGTCTGTGTAAATTAAGTAGGGGAGGGGGGTTTGAGGCCTTTTTTTTTAATAGTGTGTGCAGCTTGTGTGTAAATTAAATGGGGGAGGGGGTTTGAGAGCTTTTTTTTTTTAATATTGTATTTTTTAAAATTAATTATCATTGTGTTGTTGGTTTGGATGGAATACGCAAAATAAGCAATGGCGTCAATGTAGAAGGCGCTCGTACGGTAGCAAAGGGAGGGGTGTCATCCTTAATCAATGGGAATAATATGAATTAAGAGTAAATTGAGGAGAAGTTATGAGTATAGACTGGTTTTTTTTTTAGACTAGGTCTTTTACTTTCCTTGATATAAAAAAATTTTTCTTGAATTTTCAGGAAGTATAAAAATTGTGAAAACTTATCGTATTTGAATTTTAAAAAGTACTATTTTCTGAAATTTTCAGAAAGTAAAAATAAATTTAAAATTTTGAATAAGTAAATTTTTTTTTGAAAAAATAAGAAATAAAATACATACTCTTTCAAATCTTTTTAAAATATTGAATGAATTAAACATAGTCCAAAAATCGGGTAAGTAAATCATGGAATATAATAAGTGCAGTTATAGATGCTCAACTTGTTGACTCATTCAATTTTTTTAAATAGATACTTTTCAAAATAATCTGAAAAATAAAAAATATTAGAAAATTTAAAAAAAATTCCAAAAGAAGAAAAAATAAACGGTAGTTTTATATTTTAAATAAATATGACATTGCTAATTTAATTCTTTACTTTTCAAAATTTTTTCTTTTATTATTATTATTATTATTGTGGATAAAAATTAGAATTGTATATATATATATATATATATATAAGATTAAGGGCGCCACTGTCATGGGCGCCCTTGGCAATGTCAGCGTGAACAGTGACAACGCCTATATCAATAGCGCTCTTGCTTATATTGTTAACTCCCACAAAAGCAACCATATATTGTTAATTTATTTTTTTAAATACAATATTTCAATAAAAAAGCTGTCACATGAGTTCCTTTATACAAATAAGTTCATATCATATAACATTATTTAACATAGCAACTATATGCTGCTAAAAAAATTAGAGACATCTAAGTATAGCCTAGATTATTGACACTATCTTCTCTGGACAATACACTATCTAGATGAATGCACTATCCTTCGTTCGTTTTTTTTTTTTCAAAACTTTTTTCATTTTTTCAGCAATTTTTTCGAATATATTGAAAATTGAAAAAAAAAATCGAAAAAATATATATTGCACCTAGTTCTAGCCCAAAAAATAAAATGGAAGGCCCACAAACTGATTGGGCCTGCATATGGCTTAATTTGGTGAGCCCAGTTTATTTTACACAAAATTTTCATGGGCCTTGATTTCATCTTATCATGAAATTTTTTGAATCTATATGTGTTGGGTTTTGCACAAAAATAATTCATTATTAGCTTATCTTGAAACTATTTTAAAATTTTTAATATGTTAAACATTTGGCCAAAACTATTTAAAAAATTTAAAAAAATAAAAAAAAAAGTTGAGATTATTGGTATCATAATATTATAAATAAATATTAATAATAATTAATTTTTTAACTATTTATAATGTTAATATTTAGTCTAAAAATATAGTATTAGAATCAAGTTTAAAATATCATGTCTTAAGAAATAATTTAAAATATCAAATATTTGATGAAAATTTTAAAAATTGAAAGTGATTTATAAAAGTAAAAGTATATTATATCATGAACAATTTTCTTATATAACTTATTCTTTGTGCTTAGAGTGAGTAAAAGAAAAGGAAAAACCAAAATTTGTATACACTAACACTTGTTAAATAGTTTACATGAAAAAACAATCATATTAATTCCATTTATTCGAATTTCACATCATTGGAGTATGTAGTAAGTATGTGGGAATATACAGTTAAACTTGAAAAAACTGATCAAATCAAATTAATTTTTTTTTTATATAAACTCCAATTCACGCTGAATTTAATTGATTTTTCAACTTCCTGTTATGCATATCAATTATTACTATTTAAAAAATATTTGATGCTTCATTTTTTAATAATGATAATTGATATTAGAAAATTTTAAGTTCATGCAAATTTATGAGACATACTAAAAAAAAAAACTACCCCCTTCAATTTTTTGATTTATTGCCAGAAATTTATATTGATTCAGTTTGGTTCTATTTTGGGACTAAGTTCATCAATTAATTTATATTGATTCAGTTTGGTTCTATTTTGGGACTAAGTTCATCAATTAATCAAATTTATTTCTGATTTAGTAGTATTTCTTTATTTTAAAAAAAAAAGTCCAGGTTATATGCATCCACGTCTATTTGCAGTACACACACATAAAAAAAAAATTCTAAATTTTTTCTAAAAACTATGATTTTTTTGTCCAATTTTTTATGTGTGTCCACCTTCCTCTTTCTTCTCCATTTCTTTATTCCCTTCTTTGCATAACACCTGCATTGTCCCACTCAGTCTTTGAAATTTCTCTCACCAGAGTTACTCCAGTTTGATATCGAATAAATAGGGGAAAATTACAAAATAGTTCACAAAATTGACACTATTTACAAATTGGTTCCGTGTAGAAAAAAAACAATTATGTGCAGAAATTGTGAACCAATTTATAAATATAGCTAATTTTTTGAATCAATATGTAAGTGACCCAATAAATAGATCTGATTTCTCCTACTCTCCGTTAAATATATGCTCAAACTTAAACAACCGTTCGTCCACCGAAATGACACCACTTTTCTATGGTTGCGAGAAAACACAAAATAGAAATAGCAAGAGTAACATTTTTTTTCTCCTTCCTCATTCTTCATTCCTCCTCTTCTTCTTCCTCTCTCTCTCTCTCTCAATCACTATTTTACATCCAAATACATGATTTTTTCGATTCTGATTATATGAGAAAAAAATATAATTTTTAAATATTTTTATCAAACTTTTAGCCTATTTTCAAAAAATATTATCAAAAAAATTTATTATTAAGAATATTGGTATTTTACCAAAAAAATAAAAAATTATGCATTTGTAAGTTTTTCCATTAATTAAGGGTGGGTGCATATACTTTAAGAGAAAAAGTGAAAGAAGGTATTTACAATATTTTATAAATATTCTTCTTCTTTTTTAAGTATAAGTGTGTGTACTATGCACAAAAAACAGGTGCATATAACTTTGGCCTAAAAAAATTACATTTCGGATTTCGGTGTTTGATTCGGCCCATTATCTTTTGTTAATCGAAATTTGAAACGGCCCATAGTACTTTGCTAATCGAAATTTGATTCGGCCCATAATACATTGCTAACCACCGGTAATAGGCCCACGCCAACTTATTATGTTTTTAGATTTGATTTTTAATTAGGGTATATAAAGTCGTATGAATTGTTGAGGCAAATTCATTAAAATAGGGGCTTTTTTATGTAAGTTATCAAAATAGGAGAAAAAATACAGGCGTTATGAAAATAAAATTATTCGGTACTCAGAGTATCGACTGGTAACGTGTTACGCATTACCCAACAATGCAGTATGCTAACCAAATCCTGTGCATTGTTGGGTAATGTGTGACACGTCACCATAGTTCAAAAAAGCCCATATTTTAATAAATTTGCCAATTGTTGAGGTGGTCAGAGTTCACTATTTAAAAATTTTGAGATTTTGTAATTTTTTTTTTATGAATAACTTTGTGATGGAGTGGTGGTTTTCCTATTGTGAAGGTTGTAATTTCAGTTGCGTTGCGGTTCCAGGTGGTCACTTCTTGTAGAGATTGCAGTTTCAAATTGCGATTTTGATTTATAGTGAAATAAAATGACATGCCATATATTTTGGTGATAAAAAGAAGTATTGTAGTTTATTATCTTACAAATAATATTGTAATGAATATCAATACTCTACAGAGTGTACAAGACTAATACATTGCCTTAAGAAAATCAATGGAATCCATATTTGAAGTTGGGGTGTGTGTTTAAATTTTATTATTTGAAAATATTTTTTAGCTCATAAGGGAAACATAAAGTTTTTGTGAAGATCTTATATGTAATTGATTAAAAGCGTACTCATTAACCTCGAGAGATTGAAGAATTATGTGTTTATTTTAAAACTCTAAAATAATTATTTCTAAAAGTTTTTTCTCACAATTAAAAAAAAAACTATTTTAAAAAATGTATTTTTTTTAAATATTAGAACAGACACTATGTACTACCATTACAGTCGTTTAGGGTACGTTTGTTTTAGAATTAAGGGGGTCGTGAGAAGTCATGACTTTGAAATCTTGAGATGTAAAAATCTTGATGAATAGTAAAAGTGTGTGTTTGTTTTGGAATTTTAGTAGGGTAGGATGTTACTTTATTTCAAATCAAAGTGTGATAATGATTGATTTTATAGGTATAATAGGTATTTTATGAGTGTTGTGTTGGAAAGAGTAATAATAGATTTAATAGGTATTTTTAGGTGTGGATTGAGTTTGGGATGTGAAATCCGAATGTTACATCCCAAACTCGTGTAGAGACGTGATCGCAAAGTCCTATGTCCATCCGTGGTAGTCCCAAAACAAACATACCCTTAGGCTTCCACAGTCCTATCAAAATGGCCATGAGCTTAATTTCAAGTTTTTTCCACCAAATATATTTGAACATTATAAAAAGGTTCCATTGCATCTTTCACTAACATAAATAATTTAGCTATTAAATATTCTAATTAGATTCATAATGTGTACCAATATAATTATGCCAGCACATCAATTAGTTATCTATTTTTTTTCTTCGTCTACATGCTTTGAAAATGAGTCATTTGTCTTACTCACATGTCATATTAATTTGGTTTCGCAAAAAAAAAAAAAAAATGTCATATTAATTTGGAAATAACATGGGTGACTTACGTATAGATTCAAAAAAGTTATTATATTTATAAATAGGTGCTGTGCAAAAAAAAAAAAAACTTCTGTGCAAATATTTTGAATCTATTTGTAAATATAATGACTTTGTTGAACCTATATGTAAATCATCCAATAGTACGTAGGTAATTTATTAATTTGGGAACACAACAATAATGTAAAAAAAATTGTGAATCTGATATACGGCGTGAATGAATTGAGTTTGTTGTAATTTAAATTTATTTGTAAAAATTATCGAATTTACATTTTTTGTTTATGTATATATATATAATTTATCTAATTCTAGTCGAATTTTAAACTTTACTTAACATAAATGCCTAATACTATGAGGTAGCAATAGCTTTCGCCATCAAAAGTTACTAATTACCCTCTTCGTCCCAAAACTAATTTCACACTTTCCTTATTTGAACTTTTCAATTCTTCTTTCATACACCAAAAAAGGAAACTTTTCTCTCTCACAAAAATCAACAAAATACATTTTTCTTATTTTATTATTTAACTTTACACTCACATATTTAATTTTTCTTGGTTCGCGTGCCCAGAACTACTATGAAAGTAGTTACAGGACGGAGGTAGTATATTATTTTATTAAGAGTAATATTCTTTTTGGAAAACTTTTATGGACCCTATAAATATTTTTTAGAAAAAGAATTATTGCAACTTAAAATGAAAAAATGGAAACAAGACAGGTTGGCAGCTTGATTATATTAATATTAGTAGTATTTTTAAATGTAATCTACTTTAGATTGAGTTTGAATTGGAAAATTTGATGTGAAATTTGAAATTTTAATACCGAATTAATTGAAAGTTATTAGGATGACATAATTTAAAAAATTCACCACTCTCATTTTAAATAAATAAATTTCAAATAATTCAATTTATAAGCAATCCTAAAATGTTTCTCTGAAATCTAGAGTGATGAAAGCATCTAATAATAAAAATTAAAACAATAATTGAAAACAAAAAAGAGAATATACTTAAATGAAAATGCGAATTGTTTCACCTTTTTATATACTTTCTATAAATTTATGCAGAGATAAAGTTAAAAATAAGAGCTAATTTTTTTAATTGAAATTTAAATGTAAATGTAAAGATCAATTCATTGAGCTTCATAGAATTTAATTATTTCTTTGGTTTAGTCATTAGACATAAACTCATTTAATTAGTATATCTCTACAGTATATTTTTTATGTGATAAAGTATTGTATGAAAATAGTTTAAGATAGATTTATCATGAACTAGTTTTAAAATATCAAATATTTAACTAGGTGTATCAAAAATCTCACCAGGTGTATTAAAAATTGAGGTCAATAAGATTTATATATTGACTTCAACTTTTGATACACCTGATGAATATTTTGATACACTTAACTAAATATTTGATACATTAACACAATTTCATGATAAATTTATCATAAACTATTTTCACACAATACCTACACTACATTTTACTATCAGTGTTATATATATCATAAATACTATTGAAAAATTAAAAATTATGTAATTAATTTTAGAATCTTCTAATACACTATATTTTATATTTATAGTCGATTTCTGTAGTTGGAAGACACTAATTTAATATGGATATTTAAATTTTATCAACAAGTAAGAACTACACCCATTAGCTAAATTTATCTGATTAAAAATAATTAAATGTTAAACATCATTACTTTTGACAAAATAATGTAATTAAAAATGATATTAAAAGCTTGACAAAAGAAAAGGAGAAAAAAAAAAGGATACGTGTGTTGTGCTCAACAAATTACAAAAAGCAAGAGCAATATATGTAGAGATAGATACATTCACTGAGGGGGGAGAGAGAGAGAGAGCGAGAGAGAGAGAATAAGAATATAAATAAGCAAAGGACGACAGAGTGAGGGAAGAACACAAGTTGTCTTTTTAATTTTTTTTATCTTTTTATTGTTTTCTACTAGCAGAGAGAGAGAGAGAGAGAGAGAGATGGAGGGTGGGCTTCAGCCGGCGGACACCGTAATGTCGGAAGCGCAGACGCAGCCTCCGCAGCAGCAGCAGCCGTCGCAGCCGCCGACAGATCACATACCGGCGACGTTCAGCCACGGCGGCCGATTCATCCAATACAACATATTCGGCAACATCTTCGAGGTCACCTCGAAGTACAAACCCCCAATCATGCCCATCGGAAAAGGGGCATACGGCATCGTTTGGTACCCAAATACTGACTTTAACTTCATCCTCTTCCGAATAAGTAAATATTTTTGCTTAATTTATTGTTTCTTTTTCTAATTTTGTTTCCCCCCTTTTTGAACAGCTCTGCTCTGAATTTGGAAACGAATGAGCATGTGGCCGTGAAGAAGATAGCTAATGCTTTTGATAATAAAATCGATGCGAAGAGAACTCTGCGTGAGATCAAGCTTCTTCGGCACATGGATCATGAAAACGTCAGTTGATTTGTGCCTATGAGTATAATTTTTTTAAGTTTTTGCTTTAGGGTTTTTAGGGTCTTGTGATGAAAGACTTGATTTTTGAGTTGCTTTTAGGATGTTTCATGCTATGTTGTTTTATTGTTTATATAAATAGATAGATGAAAGAAAATATCTTGCCTCGGAAATAGAACCGTTGAACAATTTCTGATTGGTTTTGTGGTTGTGACAAGCACATGAATTAAGTGTAATAATTGAAATGTGATTTTAAATTTTATGAGATTTTGTCTGTTTTCTTTCTTTCTCCATGCTAAAGCTTAAAGAACTGCGGTAATTTGCTATTTGATTGACAAAAAAGTTGTTATGTTTGGTGTTTTCTGTCTTTGGTTTCCATTGGAAAGATATTAAATGCTTGTAGCTGCATTGTGTATACGAGAACTTGATTCATTAGTTGGTGATGAGATTTGGATTTTACTTGGCGAGTTTGTATGTTTGTGGACCACTTTTTCAAGAGCAACTAATTTTAGAAGTTAGATTTTTTTTTTCTAAAGTGGAATGAAAATTGAGTACACCACAGTATCCCAAACTAAAAGGAGGTCAAGTAAGTCTTCATCACAGACACGTGTACGGACTTTTTTTAGTTAAGCATTCGAGCAATTAACTACCTAGTGTTACTTAAATTTTCAGTTAATGAATAGATAAGTTAAACGCGGATAGCTCTGCTCTAATGTATTTTGCATGGATTAGACATTTATGAAATGGAAATTGTTGGCTATTAATTGGAAAAGAACAAGTTGCAGTATTTGGTTGTTTCTGCTCTTCACTGGATTGGAAATGATTTTTGTTTCTGTATTTGTTTTCTTTCAAATTTTTATTCTTTTAACTTTTTGTTTTTGTTTTTGTTAGGTATTTAATTCTAAGAATGTCTCATATAATTGAGTTTATGTTAATTTAAGAATAAGCTAATAATAGGTAAATAATGTGTAGTTTATGTGAAAAAAAATACTGCTCTTAGATTGAACAGGAAAAATCTGCTTCCCATAAATTCGGAATTTCTTTTTTCAAGTATTTTTCAGGTGGGTGTATGGAATTACTAGCGGCCTTGTTTTGAAAGGAATAAATAATGGAAAGGTCTACAATTCATACATTTCTGGCTTATACAATACACATTTTTATCTTGAGGTTAATTTGTTGTTAATATTAATGGGAGTAGTCCATTTTAGATGATGTAACTAATTTCATTTTGCTTGCATGAAATGCTTTCCGTATACAACTGGCAGTTGACCTTGGAATATTTCTGAATAAGAACCTAGTTTCTATTCCTGGACAGAAGTTCTTCCTTCCTTTCTTTTACCCTTGTTAAATTGATTAATGATACTACTTTGTTTTGCTCACACATGGATAAAACGAACACTCATGGCACAGCTAACATGTCACTAAACACCTTCAAAAGTTTTTATAATAAATGCAAAATAAGTCTCCTTAAGAGTAGCAATGATTAGATCCACTTCTGGCTGTTTACAATCATATTATTTTACATTGAAAACAGGTCGAGAAAATTATAGAAATACTTGAATAACATTTATTTCTTATTTTCCACAGGTTGTTGCAATCAGAGATATAATTCCACCACCCCAGAGAAATGCATTTAATGATGTTTATATAGCATATGAACTCATGGATACTGATCTCCACCAAATCATCCGTTCTAATCAAGCTCTGTCAGAGGAGCACTGTCAGGTTGTCTTTCAAATTCTTGTTTTACTAAATCTGCTTAAAATAATATTATTTTTTTAGTTTTTATTGTTTTTTTGCACAATCTATCTGGCTTCTGGTTCATATTGTAGACTGAATGTATGTTGCTCATGATTCATTTACTACTTCAATTGGTTAAAACACTTTTTTAATTCATTTGGAAGCTGTCAAGATTAAGTTTATTTTTCAAGCTTAAAAAGGGAAGCAACATTATAAGCGGAATATGTTTATTTTTGGGGGGGGGGGGGGGGAGTCGTTTCCCTTTTATAACCCTAAACCTGGATCCGCTTTACGATGTCATAATGGTCATTTTTAACATAGTTAGTTAATACTCCCTCCGTCCCAGAGCAATTTGCAAAGGGGGAGGGGCACACAAATTAAGAAGAAAGTAGAATAAAGTAAAAAAAAAAGTGTTTGAGGGTTAATTTGGTAAAATTTTATGTAAAAAGTGAAGAAGTTAGTTGGATTGAGTGTAATGTGGGCCCAAAAAGTGAAAAAGTAATGACATTTTGTGTAAATATATAGTTATTGTGAGGGTGAAGTTTATAAAATGGATTCCTTTTTTGGGTCTGCAAGTTCTTATGGGATGTCTCAAAAAGGAAAGTTTGCAAGTTCCTATGGGACAGAGGGAGTAGTTATTTACGCTTTCACAACAAAAGTATACAATCTCTTTTTATATTCATGTTGTACTTATTCTTGTTATCTAAAGAGCTATTTTATGATTATTATTATAAAATCTTTTTGTAATGTTGCTACTTCACTGTTTTGTGCAGTATTTCTTGTATCAGATTCTTCGAGGGTTGAAGTATATACACTCGGCAAATGTTCTCCACAGGGACTTAAAGCCTAGCAATCTTCTCCTTAATGCAAATTGTGACCTTAAGATATGTGATTTTGGATTGGCACGTGTCACATCTGAAAGTGATTTTATGACGGAATATGTTGTTACAAGGTGGTACCGGGCGCCAGAGCTATTATTAAATTCATCTGATTATACTGCTGCTATTGATGTATGGTCAGTCGGGTGCATATTCATGGAATTAATGGATCGGAAACCATTGTTTCCGGGTAGAGATCACGTGCACCAGCTACGTCTGTTGATGGAGGTATATACTAAATATCGTTGCTTTTATTTACTGAATTACATCGATGTGTGTCTAGTTGTTATGATCATTTAATACTCAAAATGACTTTTGAAATTCAACAGTATTGTGTTCCTTAATATGCAGAATAGGCTTCATAAACCCCATATGTAAAGAATTTGAAGCCATTATTTGGGCCTGCAAATAAATACATCTGGATTTGTCAATAGAAAAGTTGGTTGATTTTTTATTTTTCTTTTCTCAGTTCCTGGTCTTTTCTTCTTTTGCTATTTAAATAATAAACCACTTACAGTATGTGTAATACTTAAATGCAGTGTAATTGTGTCTTTTCTGATTTTGTGAGTGTGATTTGTAAGGGTTGGAGTACCCCTTGCGCTCTACTTTTTTGGTGAATGAATATTCTTTTTACCTTTCAAAGAAAAAAAGAAAAAGAAAAGAAAAGAAAAGAAAGAGACTTCAATGCAGGGAAATTGATACTGTTATTATGTTGATCTGGCCACAATATTAAGAGAATACCTATCTAATATCATAGTATTTGGTGTTGTTTAGCTAGACAATACTTGCTTCGATGTAGCTTATGAATGACAAACTGGGAAGTAATATTCTTTCTTTGTGCTCCATCATTATTTAATGTCACCTTTAATAGAAAGTATGAACACTCTATTCTGGACTGGACAACACGGTTTTCGTTACTAAGATTAAAGAGAATTCCAAATGAGTTTTGTGCATAAACCTAGATATCGAATTTCAGTGTATTTGCTAAGCAGCACACATGATGCAATAGTTGGGCTCCCCTTAAACCTCCTCTTGATGTTGTCTTTCTTTTGCAGCTGATTGGCACACCTTCAGAAGGTGAGTTGGGATTGCTTAATGATAATGCAAAAAGATACATCAGACAACTCCCTCCATATCGCCGACAATCATTTACTGAAAAGTTTCCTCAAGTGCACCCTCTTGCAATTGATCTTGTTGAGAAGATGCTTACATTTGATCCTAGACAAAGAATTACAGGTACGAGAACTGCTTTCTTATTCGTCAAATTTGCTATGCTCCGCATTGATGCTTTAACTGTTGTTACTCTATGCTATATAGCTGTTTCCAAGGGAATATATAATGTTATAATTTATTTTTTTATATTTAGACTAAGCAGTTATTCAGGTGATATATAATCGTGCTCTAGTTTGCTTGTCTTTGTGCACCTGATCTTTATTTTATTTGCTATGTTAATTCCACTGTTTTAGTTTGTCAGACTTTGTATCATATGATCGTTCTTCTTAGACAGATCTAGGAGGACATGTTCTGGAATTAGGGAGTTTTTGGGGGAGAAATATTTGAAGATAAGAATTAGTGGTTGTTAACTTATTATATTCGAACCTCCTTCCCGTGCTCGGGCTTGTCAACTCTTTTAGAAGGCTCCCATTTGGGGATAGCCCGGGGGGGGGGGGGGGGAGTATCAGTGTTTGTTATGAAAATGGGGGAGACAAGTTTCATTGTAGAGGTAGTAGGTTACGTTGTATTATTAAATACTCCAACATTTTTGTTTTTTTCTATTTTAATATAAATAAAATTAAATAACAATAAATGATTGTGCAATGATTGGTATGTTTGTTGGATTCTCTTCTACAATGATTGTATTTTTGGTAGGTATTGTTGTATTTGTTGTTTTATATTGATGTGTGTCAGTGTGTGTTTATTACTTGTGCTTTTCTGATCAAGAATTGGAAAAGGTGGATTCCATTTGAAGTTGCTATTTAATGTACAACATTAAATTTTATGAAATTCAAAATTGATAATCAATTTCAGAAGCATTAATGGATGGAGTTCACAATCGACAATACTGATCTTGCTTCTATGTATTTAACTGTTCCTTTTATCATTCCATGACCCTGTTTGCTTCCTACTAAAATGTCCGACTCATCTCACCTGTTTTGATCGTCATATCAGTTGAGGGGGCATTGGCCCATCCGTACCTGAACTCGCTCCATGACATCAGCGACGAGCCAATCTGCTCAACTCCCTTCAACTTCGACTTTGAACAGCACGCGTTGACTGAGGAACAGATGAAGGAGCTCATTTATCGGGAGGCTCTCGCCTTCAATCCCGAGTATCAGCAAATGTGAAAGAATCACTTAGTAATTGTTTGTGGATTACCTAAGAGTAGTGTGGTGCCCCATGTATGTGATATCGGATCGGGTCGATATTTGTTGTATATATATGTTCATCTACAAAAAACACATGGATGGATGGATTTGGTTTAGAAGATGAATTCTTGATTTAGACATGGATATTTAAGCTAAGGAACAAACTGACAAGTTTAAGTGGTGATGGTTTGTATTTTATTTCCTTTTTATCATAAACTTTTTCTGGGAATTGTATCTTTATATTTGTATTTTTGTCATGTATTCAAACCTTTTCTTACGAGTACCAGGTTGTCTGACCCACCCACCTTACGCTTTGAATTCATCTCTAAGGTTTGATGAAAACCTACTTTTTGTATTTTATGTTTTAATTATGGGTTTATGTTCAAGAAAAATATGGATCTTTATTCACTTCCAGCAATTTCTTGTATGGGAGGAGATGAGATGTAGCATTTTAGTAACTATATATATATATAGTTATAGTTATATACTCCCTTGCCCTTTTTAATTTCCACACTTTTTTTTTTTTGGAATTTCTTTTTGGAATGTCTGATAATAATTTGTTCCCTAATTTTTTTCTCATAATACTAATGTTATTTTAAAATACTCTTGTTCGAATTTATTGTAGAGTAAAACACTTGTTCAAGTATTGGTAGTTTTTATTGAATAAATTGAACAATTATAAATTTTTGAGTAGGTATTGTATGAAAATAGTTTATGATAAATTTATCATAAAATTGTTTTAAAGTATCAAATATTTAATTAAGTGTAATAAAATATGTATCAAAAGTTGAGGTCAATATATATATTTAATTGACCTCAACTTATGATATACCTGATTAAATGTTTGATACTTTAAAACTGATTCATGATAAGCTTATATGAACTATTTTCATACAAAACTTTGCCTAAATTTTTTATGCAAAAACTTATAATGTTTCAATAAAAATGATTGATATTTTTAAATTTTTATTTGAGTTACAAATCTGCAATATACAATTTTTTTTATATGATCATCATTTTGTATATATTATAGTAAACGAGTAAGTCTCATGTGCACCAGTTACACGGTGCAACTCTAGTTCATTTTTAAAAAGTTAATCATGTTGATAGAATTTACTGATCGTGTTCGTTTATGTGGCTTTACGACGGATTAATTCTACCAAACAATAATCTTATGATTTTATGTTCTTGGGGAGGGAGAGTAGAGAGTTTAGAGAGAGAAATATTGCAATGAAGATTGTATTGATTGTGTGAAATGTGAGAATTGTGAGAATTATTTGAATAGTACAAGAGAAGTCTTATTTATAGGTGTGCGAATGTGAGACGGCACCTTACGAGCCTATGTGGCTTCCAGTGTTGACGAGGGTTCCTTACCCTCGTCTCGATCTCCCACACTGCTTCCTTCATCATGCTTCATCCTACTACTATGCCTTAGACTAGATGGGCCTCATTAAAAACCTCGCCGTAAACCACCCTTGTGGATAAGCCGGACGGAGGGAAAAAGAGTGCGCCATCGGGGTTCTGCTGGCAAAGGGCGAGCTCCCAAGCCTTGACCAGATTCCAGAGTATCGCACAGTGATGGACCACAGTCGGGCGAGCTCTGGACCTTCCCCAGCTCGGATGGGCTCTGGAGACCTGGCAAGCCTTAGGGATTATTTCTGAAACCGACGTATTAGTTCGCCATGTCAACAAATCAGTTTATAACTGAAAAGTTAAACAGTTTATTGCTGAAAAGTGTATCTTTCGTAGTTTAACTTTTCAGTAATAAACTGTTTAACTTTTCAGTTATAAACTGTTTAATTTTTTAAAAATGAACTTGAGTTGCACCGTGTAACTGGTGCATACAAGACTAATCTTATAGTAAACACTAACTTAAGATTGTGAATGCATGAATTAAGAAGGTCATTTAAATAATTTGTTTTTCCAACAATGTTTTAATTTAAAAATTAATAGGATTATATAAGGGATATAGTATATTAATTATGGTGGAAAACCCAATTTTTCCTGTAATCACATTAAATCCAATCCAAGATACATAAAAAAATTCATTAAACTTTTTGGAAAGGGTTAAATCAGTTTTAGTTTTTTTTTTTTAATTCTAGCAACATTGGATCCACTTTCTATCACTAGCCAAAATCGTAAATACATTATATTTGAAAATATTTGACAATTTTTTTCGAAATTTTCACAAAATTTTCGGTAAATTTTTTTGACATTTTTTTTTCACTATATTCGAAAAAATTTATTATATCTAGGTAGCCCTAAAAGGCTGGTGAGAATAACGTCGGCCTAAAATGAAAACCGGCCTTCAAATTAGGCCAGAAAATAGGCCCAAAATTATAAAGCCGGATTCAAGCCCAACCAGGCAACATCAAACCAAATCCGAAACCCGACCCGTTCCCGTCCGCCTTTACAAACGGATAAGAAAAGGAACCGCAACTGAGCAAACCATCAATCCTCCATCCACTGAATTTTTCTTCAATCGGAAAAAGCTGTGTTAATCAGCAATGGCGCAAGCTTTAGCTACGCCTGTACTCCCTTCACTCTCCCTAATTTCTAATCCCATCTCGAATTCCTCCAAACCCTCCCTCGCCTTTTCCCCCATTCTCCCCAAGGTAAAGAAATCGGAACTTCCTTTCATGTTTTCCAGTTCTCTGTCACGAATTATCAGGTAATTTGGCGCAAATTTTGATGATTTTTTGTCGTTTTTGTGTTTAGATTGGTGGGCTGAGCATCAAATGTGCTCGTGTTGGTGGGGTTGAGATACCCAACAACAAGAGGGTTGAGTACTCGTTGCAGTACATTCATGGAATTGGGCGCACTACCGCGAGGCAAATTCTAAATGATTTGAGTTTTGACAACAAATTGACGAAGGACTTCTCTGAGGAAGAGCTCACCACCTTGCGTGAGGAGGTCTCCAAGTACATGACTGAGGGAGATCTCGTAAGCGCTTAATTCTGTTCATTTCATTGTTGGTGTTGCTTTCTGGATTTCGATTACTTATCTCTATGTTTTGTTAGTGAATTTGAGGGTTTTGTTTCTGTAAACAAATGATTGTGTTGGAGCTGTGTTCATAGAACTGTTACTAGAAATGTCCTGTTCTTGCGTTTGTTTGAAGGATTTAAGTGTGAATTTTCAATCCATAGTAGTAAATCCATCATTGAATGTTTGGATTAAGAGGAAGTCTTTGCAGTCTTTTGTAATACTTATAATTCTAAAAGTATTACAAAGACTTGTAAAATGTACGAGATCAGCTCATACAAGTTTTTGTATTTGAACTGAAATTTTAGGGATGTGGGGTGGTGACATTCATCCATTTCAAACCTTTGCAATTCAAACCCTTCTATACAAACACAGCCTCTCCTTATTTGAATAGTAGGGTGAACTGATTTACGGGTTATACATGTATATATATAATGAGTTTGATATGCAAATTACACTCTGCTTATAACTGTTCTGGTGATTTTTATGGCTCCAAAGTATACTAAGGGTTTCATTCAAAGTTCTAACCCCGAATGCTCTCACTAATCCAAATTAATATGTACTTATACACAATTTGTGAACTATCATTACTTGTCAGACTTCTCATAAAGAAAGGAAAGAGTGTGCCTTAGATAGGTGTTCTGTGAGCTTACATGAAATCCAATCTTGTTTTAATGATGTCCCATGTGCTGAATCATGAGATACATTTTTGCAGCAATTGAGTGTTTATTGTAACTTGTCGACTCAGTTGTGATATGTGGAATTGAGTTTTATGGTTTATCTGCTTAGATATGTGGGATTGAGTTTTCATTTTATGTTAACAATTGCAGAGGAGGTTCAATGCACTTGCAATTAGAAGGCTGAAGGAGATACAATGCTACAGAGGTGTTCGTCACATTCAAGGTTTGCCTTGTCGGGGACAGAGGACGAAGAACAACTGCAGAACCTTAAAGGGCAAGAGGGTTGCCATTCCGGGGAAAAAGAAGAAGTGAGAGCTGGTCGGTTTTCTTTCCTTGTAATTTGTAGATTCGGGGATCAAATATGCCACCTTGATTCTTGTTTTGCGCTCGATTTTAACTTCTTATGAAACATGCATTCAATTCAATTTTGCATTTTGCACTCACTGGCTGCCTGGCGGATCATGATTGTTGCTGGTTTGGTCGCTGGCTGCCTGACATTAAGTTCTCATCTGGCACAACAAATAGAAAAGATTCAATTACTTTTTACAAAAAGTAAATTTATATCCGCAAATATTAATAAATAATTATTTACCAAGTATTGTGTCATTTTATTTGGGGTAATCTAAAAATATTGGAGGAAGTAAATGATATGCGACCCTGGTCAACATCATCCGGCAAAATAAACTGGGAATTAGTTTCACCTAGTTATTATATTAAAATATATTAATTTAATAAAAATTATTAATAATTTTTCCGTTCTCCAATTTTTTTTGTGTGAGCAGTAATTTTGAGAAAAAATAAATAAAATAAGAATATTATGAAATAGTTGTGAAATCTAATAAAAAAATAGAGTGGTTGTTTAAAAATATGATAATAAAATAATATTTTTAAAAGAAGAAGGTGAATAAATTAGAGGGACGGTAAAAATACATTTAAATTTTACTATGAAATACAAAGAGACTTCCAAAGAGGTACACATATGAACTTATACTAGTGTTAAAGGTACTAGCTTCTGATGTTCTATCGACTTTTATCAATCTAGGTTTCATTATTCTTTTGTCCACAGAGAGAACCTCACCAACCACTATCCAGAAAAAAAATATTATCAAGATTTATATATATCACTATAAAATTTCAATAATTTTATATTATCAAGATTTATCTATATGGCTATAATTTTTTTTTAATAATTTTATTTAATATATATGCATCTTCATTCTTTGCCTATAAAAAAATTATCTATAAAAAAAAAATTGTCTATTTTTAAAGGTAAATTATTTGTAGATGATAAATTATTTAAAAGTTTGACATATTTATGGGTTAAAAAATAAGATGCTTACATAATTTTAAAGGCAAGTTTTTTTTTTTTTTTTTAAATTTCAAATGCAAGTTTTAGACTATCTCATTACAAAAAAAATTTGTTGAAAAAATTCATAGGCAAATCTAAAAAATTTCAAATGCAAGTTTTAGACAATCTTTTTTTAAAATTATTATGAACATAAAAATGATCATCCACCATATTTCAGAATTTCTTCAATAGTAGATAATCTTCATACTTTGTCCTAAAATCGATCTGATCCTCATAGTCTCCGACAACCACTCTATTGGAAAACAATTCACCTTATTATATTTATATCACTGTATTATATCCAATATAATATGAAATTTTAAATCTTATAATTACAGATTTGTTAATGAGTTAGCAATTTGTTTTAAGAGTGTATTATTTTATTAATATAAATAAATAAAAAATATTATATGTTATATGTATTAAAAAGTATTACTATCTACGTTCATAAAAGATATGCTCACTTATTTGTACATGGTTTAATACGATATGACGGGAGGTATCGTGAGGCCCATTTATAAATAAATTGATTGTTTATGAGTAATATGTCGTAAGTACTTCTCATAAATATTCACTTTAATAATATAAATACCTCACAATATTTTATAATATTCTCTAATATGTCGTATTAATTATACCATAAAAACGGAGGAAGTATTATTTAGATTGGGTTAATGTAATTGATAAAGTATAAAAAAATAAAATTAGAAAGAATTAAAAATTGTGCATGTAGATAAGAGAGAAATAAATATTATATTAAAAGTTTGAATTAAAGAAAGTTGTTTATAAATATGGTATTATAAAAAAATATAGATTGTATATAAGGGGGGTGGGGGTGGGGGTGGGGGTGCATGGTTTTCTAATAGATTTGATTGGATTTGAAATTAATTAAATTCAGCAACATATTTATTTGGAAGGGTACATCTAGCTAGTAGGATCTAATAGGTCATTTTTTTATAAATGTAGATGATAGATGATTGATTGTTCATTGAAAATTGTGAAAAATAAAATAAAATACTACTCTCTTTATTTTAAAATATATGTCATTTTAGTATTTATCACACATATTAAAGAATATTATTTTAACCAATAACAATGCATTGAGAAATAATTAATTAAAATTTATTGGGTGTTTTGGAAAAAAAAAATATAAAATGACATATATTATAACAAAAGTATAAAAAACTAGAATGACATATATTTTAAAATGAAGGGAGTAGAAGAGACAGCGTTTAGACTATCTTTATCAACAAACCACCATAAATCAATCTCACAATAAATAATTCATTTATTTCTCCTCCTCTATATATATAGTTAATTTTTATTATATTGATAAATGATACATTAAATTATTTGATATTCAGAAAGCATATACTACCTCCGTCCCGGAACTACTTTCATAGTAGTTCCGGGCACGCGAACCAAGGAAAAGTAAATATGTGAGTGTAAAGTTAAATAATAAAATAAAAAAAATGTATTTTGTTGACTTTTGTGAGAGAGAAAAATTTCCTTTTTTGGTGTGTGAAAGAAGAGTTGGGACGTCCAAATAAGGAAAGTGTGAAAGTAGTTTTAGGACGGAGGGAGTATATAATAAAAATTACCATATATTTAAAATAAAAATATAATCTCATAACAAACTTTAAATGGTAGAAATAGGTTAGGTTTTAAGCAAATAGATTAAGATTTAAGCAAAATTTAATTTATTGGTGGGTTTTCTGTTTGGAGAACGTTTGTAACAACTTGTAGGTGGTTAATATTACCTTAGAATAATAAAATGAAATATATTTTTGTGCTCCATATAAAGTTAGTGTATTTCTTTTAGTAGTATAATTATTTTAACTAAAAAGTGTTGTTTTTCACTTGCAATATTTACTAAAAACAAAGTGTACTTTTCAATTAAAGCAATTCAATGCATTTAAATTGTACTCACACAGTTGATGTATACAAAATTTAATATTAGTAATTGGATTTTTCATTAAATAATGTTCCTATCTAAATGCATAATTTCATTAAAAAATAAAATAATTTTATTGCTTTAAACTATATATTTTCAATATTCCCAAAAACAATATTTCTTGTATCCTAAAAAATTGTGATCAACATGACTAAAATTTGTATTTAATCATCCTAATTAGATAGCAAATAAAAAAATCACTCTTCAATATTTCGTTAATTCTTACATAAAAACACAATCAAATGAAAACACCAAGGAAAATTTGGTACAAAATTAGTTTAAAAAGTTAGTAATTGAGTATATTTTTGTGCACCATATAAAATCACTGTATTTCTTTTAATAATATAATTATTTTAACTAAAAAGTGTTGTTTTTCACTTGCAATATACTATAAACAATTGACTTTTCAATTAAAACAATCAAATGCTTTTAAATTGTACTCACACATTCGATGTATACAAAATCTTATATTAGTAATTGGATCTTTCCCAAAAAATAACATTTCTTATGTCCTCAAATAGATGCACCCTTGGTCCAAAACCTGTGTCCTTATTTAAATACATGATTTCATTAAAAATAATATACTAAAATTTTCGCTTTAAACTATATATTTTCAATCATTTCAAATTACATACTATCTTTTTTTTTTTTTTAATCACACTAATCCAACTTGTATCACATTAGAAATTTGAATCAAACTTTGGTTCTATCCTCCACTTAAAACATATTTTTCCACATAAAATAAAATATAATACTAACAAACAACTCATATACTCCCTCTGTCCCAGAGGAACTTGCAAGTTTTCATTTTCGGGACGTCCCAGAGGAACTTGCAGACCCAAAAAAGGAAACCCTTTTATAAACTTCACCCTCACAATATCTATATATTTACACAAAATGTCATTACTTTTTCACTTTTTGGACCCACATTACACTCAATCCAACTAACTTTTTCACTTTTTACACAAAATTTTACCAAATTAACCCTCAAAACACTATTTTTTTTATGTTATTCTAATTTTTTCTTGTTTTGTGTGCCCTCCACCCCTTTCAAGTTGCTCCGGAACGGAGGGAGTATTAAATTCTAAAATAATAGAGATACCTTTTTTGAATTACCACAATCCCATTATAAGTTCTTATTTTACATTTTAACTCATTCACAAATACCTCCTAAATTTATCTCTACAATTCACTCATTTATACCACTCAATTATCATTATTTCCCTACACTTCCCTCATTAAATGTCCTAATTTTCTCCCTCTCAATCACATCATAACCAACATCTCTCTCTAAAAATCTTCTCATATCTGTCAATCACATAATTTGTATTATTGTATTTTTTCTATCTTAATTTATGAAAATTAAAGAAGCATATACATACATATACACAATATTAAACAAGGCCCAAACAAGAATCCGGAAGATGGCTAGCATCTATATATCATACATTCATAATTAGCAAAGAGTTAGTAAAAATAGAAAATGATTCTATGTTTTCATCTCACCCCAGCTGCTGCACCCAAATTCTTCTTCTACATATATCATATCATATGTAGACCCTGCTGCTACTAGGGAGATAAAAAACATAGCCATTAACCATCCATCTTATACAATATCCTAACACAACATTTATCAATTGGTGCACTAGTTATAAGAGTACCGGAAATACCATCAGCTACTAGCTAGCTAGTCTTCCGACCACCACCGGTGGCGGCGGGCTCTGGTCCCACCCGTTGCGGGGAGGGTCCAGCACGACCGGCAAAAAGTCGACGGAATCGTACTCGAAACTACAATTCTGAAACCTCCTAACCATAGCCGCTTTCCCCTGGTTTTAATTATTCATTTCACTAAATTTCAGTAGCCCAAAATAATTAAGAGAGAATGAAATTCATTTAATTTTTTGCTGAAATGAATTATTGAAGAAATTAAAATGCGTATACTTTTTAAGCCAGTAAAAGAATTTCATAAATAAAAATAAAATACAATTGTCATACCAATTAAGAGACGCGTGAATTAATTAATCTCATACGAATCCACTCATTTGGTTCGTAAGATAAAAGTATCTATCCGTCGAAAACATGCATATTTTCGACGGATAGATACTTTTATCTTACGAACCAAATGAGAATTAAATATAGAAAATAAAATATATATGTACCTGAAACTTAGCCCATTGAATGTCACAAATCTTCTTTGAGGCTCCATCAACTGCTTCCCATTTAAAGTTTTGTAAAACCCTTTTAAATTCATTTGCAGCTTTAACAGTGGTGAAGTTAACAAATGCATAGCCTAAGTTGTTTTTTAACCTGGAGAGAGGATATATAATTAATAGTTAGACAATTAATTAATAAACTTAATTAATTTTGAATATATAAAATATTAATAAAGTTATTAATTAATTACTTGAAATCGGAGGGCATATACAGAAAATCATACTCCAGGGCATAAGTTCGGCAGTATCCGTCCACAAAATCCAGCATAAAACCCCTCCTAATTAATAAAAAAAAATAAAAAATCAAGATAGTAAAGGGACTTCATAAATGCATGCGGAGCACACTTGAGAATCATGCATGGAATGCATACTTATGGAAAATTAATCATTAGTATTACAATTAATGAACAAGAATATTAGTAAATGACAATCATCAATATATGTAGAATAATATATATATTTTTTTTAAAATGGGGGGATCCGAAGATGATTTTGGTGGAGTTAATGCGGATGGAGACATCAAATAAAAAAGGTTGCCATATTTATGCAGAGAGAAGAGTAGCAAAAGAAAAAGGGTACTATCACTTAACCATCACTACAGTAACATTGCTCAAAGCTGAAGAGTATCACTACGTATCAAACAAATTAAAACATGCTAGCTAATATTTTTTGCAGTAAATCGTGTCCCCAAACACATTATATATTGTTCGACAAAGTGTTACCATTTCTACTGATCCATATTTTACGAAGAAATGTTTATTAAATATGATTTTCTCTTTTTTTTTAAAGGAAAATTAGGGTTTGTAAGGAAGCGCACCGGAATTTGTTCGGGATGTTCTTGATCATCACAGTTGTGAGTGATGAGTTTTCCGGCGGTGGTGAAACCAGTGCTTCAGACGTGGTGGCGGCGCGGCGGTGGTCGGAGTTCGTCGGAGCGGAATTTACTTCCTTCTTGACCCACATTTTTTTCTTCCGCGGGGGGACATCCCTCCTCTTACCCTTTAGACGGAAGTGAGAGTCTCTTTTATGGAGGAACGAAGAGAAGTAAGGTTGATGCTGATTATATGTATAGAAAATGGGTGGCGCCGGCGGCGGGTGGGTGGTGGGAATGGACGGCCACCATTCTTCGGCGTGGGGATTCAAAGGTTTAGACATTTGAAAAGATTGCAGCAGGGATTCTCTGAAAGTGTGGTTTTATAACAAAAGGAATTTGTACTATTTTGGATATATAAAATTTGTCTTTTCTTTTGATTTGTGTGTATACCTGTGCGAAATTTTATGAGTGTGATTTTTTTTTTTTTTTAAAATTCTGAGATTATGGGTTTAAAATTTTGTTTTTTTTTTAAATTTTTTTCTTTTAATTTTATGAGTGCGTAGATACTTGTCTTTTCTTTTCTTTTCAATTTTTTTTGAGATTATGGGTTTAAAATTTGTTGTATTACCTTTGTCCCACAAAAATTTGTATGCTTTTTCTTTTAGTTTATTTTCACAAAAGTTTGCACACTTTCAAAATGAAAATATTCATTTAAATATTCATCTTTAAAATTTTTACCTTACAATCTTTCACTATGTACATTCTACTCATTACACATTTTCTTAAAAATCGTGCCCCCAAAAGTACCGCAAACTTTTGGAGAACGGAGATAGTAATTATTACTAATTCGTAGTATTCATGTATAAATATCGAAATTACGAAATAGAAGTTTTATTTGGTTTAGTACATAAGATTAAAATAAATATATAACTCTCTTCATTCTATTATAAGTTTTTTTTTTTACTCTCTATCCTTATTTTGAATGTTCAAATTAAATTGGCACGAATTTAAAAAAAATTATTTATTAGTATTAAAAAATATAAAATTAAGAGTATATCAATCCTTTCAATTTTATGAACGATAAGTTAGTGTATTGTTTAAAATTTTATAAAAAATATTTGCGAGAATTTAGTTTAGAGGACGTATTTTATTTTTATGAACTTTTGAGTAATAAAAGAAATGGAGCAAGTTTTTTAAACACATTATACTACAAATAATGTGATTGAAATTTAAATAGAGTCTGCAGGAAAGTAATGATAATTGTCTGACAAAAAAAATCAAATAAATGAAGTAGCAAAAATATAAATTTACGAGATTTTGCCAAAAAAATATAGCACTTCTTGTAGTGTGTATTTAAAGGGTTGAAGTAACCTAACATTTCGAATTAATTTTTTTATAAAAAAATAAATAAATACTTGATTACTTAAGAAAAAAGATTGATAAATGTGTGCATTTTAAATCAATAATACTCAAAACAATAATCAATAACCTCTTAACTATGTGGGTTAGTTTATCTGGCCACCGGACTCCTTACTTGAGTGGGTGACCTGGGTTCAATTTCCTTTAAGAACGAATTAAGAGCCATATAAAGTTGGTTTGGAGATATTGAGGGAGATATAAGATTGACTTGGAGTGTTTGGGAGACCTAACGAACTAATTTATAACTACTAATAAAATCATAATTTACTAAATCAATTAAATAAATGTCAAAGTGGGAATTTTAGGTTTGAAGTGTATTTAATTTAATATTGTATCATAAATTCGTTGATGCTAGTTAACATAACAAAAATGTGATTAATTACTTCCAAATTCATAAAAACAAATACATTTTTGTAAAAAATGAAAGTGTATAAAATTAAATCCAAAAAAATGAGATAATGATCAAAAAGGAAAATTAGAGGGATTTCATTCACAATATAGCACAAGCCAAGCATTCTATTTTGGAGCACTTGATGGGAAGAAAGAAACGACACTTCATAATCTTGTCACACAATTTGATGACACTTTGGAAAAAAAAAGTGTCAAAATTTAATTTAGTTTGGCATTTTCTTACAAATAATGCCTTTTGTAATTGTCCTTTTCTTATGATACACAAAAAAGGGTAGCCTATATAGCCAATCCATTTTACATATATTTCCACTCGACTTCTAGTATAGGGTAATGTTCACTTTCTCTCTCATATTCAGGCACATGCATTTTCATCTCTCTCTTACGTGCACACTGAAAAGCAAGAATTTGTCATTTTTGAAGAAAGTTTAATGCAACTCATATTAGGGGTGTTCACTGCACCGAAAATATCGAATCGAACCAACGAAATTCGGTCCGTTCGGTTCAATCCAAAAAAATTCAGTTCGATTTTTGGTCCAAAATTTTAAAAATTCGGTCTATTCCGTTTGGTCCGATTCTGGATAATCAAAACCGAATAGACCGAAAAAATCGAACGGACCAAATTTTAATTAATTTTTTTAATTATATTATATATATATATATATATAATAAAAAATAAAACCTAAGTAAAATCTAAGTGAACTTGATTTTTAAGTTATATTGTGTAAAATTTTAAATTGTAGTGAACTTTAAGTTGTGGTGAACTTTAAATTATAGTGAACTTTATTAAATTAATGTTGCGGACTTTATTGAATTTAATTGTATTGTATCTCTTTAATTTGTTGGTATTGAATTAAATATAATTGTATTCTATATCTTTAATTTGTGATTTAATATTTTTTTTCATTTTTAATCTATTTGGATCGAACCGAAATAATTCAGTTCGTTCCAAGAAATATTCGGTCCGGTTCGGTCCATAACCTAAAAAAATTCGGTCTATTCGGTCCGGTGCAAAATTGGACCGAACCAACCGAACCAACCGAACCGACCGAATGACCACCCCTAACTCATATGGGTTTGAGTCAGAAATAAGATCCTCACCCTCAGATTCTTGCCTTGATGAGAACATTGACCCCTATTTTTTCCTCTTTCAGAATAAGCAATTTTCTGAAGAATAGCCAACAAAGAGAAGAGAGAGATGAAAATGCATTATTTTTATTACTCTCCATCCTTCCCCCAAATTTAATCTCACTTGTATAGGTAGGAGTTTAAAAAAAAGAAAAGTAGATAAAATAAGGATATTATGGAATAATTGTGGGATCCATTAGAGAATAAAGTGATTGTTCGTGGGTGAGATAATAAAATACTCCCTCCGTCCCTGGGCACACGAACCAAGAAAAAGTAAATATGTGAGTGTAAAGTTAAATAATAAAATAAGAAAAAATATATTTTATTGACTTTTGTGAATGTAAAAAAATTCATTTTCAGGTGTATAAAAATAGTTTTGGAACGGATGGAGTAATATTTTCTAAAAGTGTAATGAAAATAAATTTGGGGAACAGACAAAAATAAAAAATGAAAATAAATATGGGGGAAGGGGAGAATTTTTTTTATTATTATTTTAGATCCAAACCAATTATTCTTCGAGTTCTCATGATTACACATGGTTTGTTAATAGATTTGACTGGATTTGACATTAAGTAGATTCGTTGAATAGTAAAATATTTATATAAAAGTGTTGATCTAGTAGCATTTGATAGGCCATTATTTAAAAAATACAGGTGAGAGATGATTGATTGTGTATTGAAAATTGTGATAAACATAAAATAGAAGAGATAGTTTTTAGAATATATATTTATTAATCTCACAATAAGTAATTCATTTCTCTCAAATGCACGTAATTTATTTTTCTTTCGTTCACATGAACAACATCCAACTCAATCAATCTTCATATTTTATCAACAAACCCCCTACAATGCCCCAACCAATCTCTTAATAAAAATGTTTTTTTTCACTATTTAATAATTATCATTATCTATAATTAATTTTACTATACTAATAATATAATATATTAAATTATTTAATATTCAAAAGGCATAAATATTTGAAAGAAAACATTACCATACACTTAAAATAAAATTACAATCTTAACAATAAAATTTAAATTGCAGAAATAGATTAGGGTTTGAGCAAATAGGTTAACATTACACATTTAGAACAATGAACAAGATAAATGTGTGAGATAAATTAGTTTTCACTATTTTTTTTCTAAAAATAAAAAAACTTAATTTTTTTACATATTTATCTTTTAGAATATTAAAACAAAATACTTTGCATTAATATGTAAATTTACAAGTGGGATAATGTTAACTTTAAATATTTCTAGAGCAAATAGGTTAACATTTGAGCACATAGCTTAAGATTTGAGCAAATACTTTAACATTCGAGAAAATAGGGCTACATCTTCTTTAAGTAAATATAAAATTGTGATTCAAATATATGAAAATTGATTTCTATTTATAGAGAAAAAATTACGAATTTTGGTTAGTTTTTTAGGTTTTTATAGATAGTGTACTGAAATATAAAATCTAAATATTATTCCAATAAATATTATAACAACCAATTATTTTATACCAAGTGTCCAAATCCTATCCAACTAACTGTTCTTGAGCAGATCATGGCTAGATCTTCTGGGGCTCTCACGAGGGTCAGAAGAAGAGACACTGGTATAAGTGGAGTGATCTATGTGTGCCTGTTAATGAGGGCGGTTTGGGCCTGAGACGGTTGTGGGATATGTTTGTCGCTTATTGTATGAAGATGTATTGGAGATTTCGACTGTAATTTTCTTTGTGGGCTCGCTTCCTTTATTGGAAGTATTGTTCTCCACATTTTCCGGGTAAAAGGGTTGTTCAGAGGTTTGCTAGTCATCAGTGGAAGAGATTGTTGAGTTTTGGTCTGCCTGCTCAGCAGCACATCTTTTGGTCCATTGGTTAGGCGGATAAATGCTGCACTTGGTTTGATCACTGGTGTGGGGATCGGCCCCTGGTTTAGATAGTAGACTTCCATGTTCCTCCAGCTTGGTCGTCTTTGGGTTGGTATTATGTTCAGGATGGATAGTGGGATCGGATTCATTTGGGACGAAGTGTTATGATTTAGGAGCTTCTTCAGGATATTGGTACTGCGCCTTTGCGGCCTTTTGGAGGTAATGTCATGTTGTGGAAGATTACCTCTCATGGCGAGTTTTTTTTAGCCTCAGCTTGGGAGTCTATTAGGGAGAGAAAGACAAATCGCGATTTATTCGGTGCTATCTGGAGTGACTACCTTTTTCCTACTACTTCCTTCTTCCTTCATCGGCTCATTTATGGCCACATTTTCGTTGACACCCGTCTCTATACTTGGGGCATTACACTTCCCTCGAAATGCCATTGCTGCCCACTTAATCCTCAGATTGAGACTGTTCCCCTTCTCTATTTATTAAGCCTTGTCGGCCAATCGGTGTGGTTACATTTTGAATCTTGGTTTCACTATGCACTTCCACACACTACTGATATTGCACGCGTTCTTTCCTTTTGGAGGTGCCTCATTCCACATGCACACACTGCACATATTTTCTTTCTGATACCTTGCTTTATATTATGGTTTACTTGGACGGAGAGGAATAATCATAAATTCCATAATATTCTTTTCCTAGCTTCTTATATTATTTGGCAGATGATTAAGCATTTGCGCTTATTGGTAGATGGGGGAAGCTCCTCCCTATCCTTTGGCAAGGTGGTTCGGCCAACGTTCACTTTATGCCTGCTGGGATTGCTTCGACTCCAAGACCTGTTAGATCTACTTTGGTTTGTTGGCTCCTTCCATTTGCACCGTGGATAAAGCTCAACACTAATGGTTCCTATGATCAGCACACAGGAGTTGCCTCTGGCGGCGGGTTGATTGGAGATCACCTCGGTGACCTCAAGTTGGCCTTTTACATCCCTTTGAAGGCAACTTCCAGCTTTAATGTTGAGCTTCAAGCGCTCCTGCACGGTCTACACTTGGCGAGCAGATTTGATATTCCGATGTGGATCGAGTTGGATGCTTTTGAAGTGGTTCGTCTAATTTAGACTTATCGAGATGGCCCGTGGCAAATTCAGCATACTCTTGTCCGCACCCGGTTTCAGTTATCACATGTTCAGACGAGGATTACCCATATCTTTAGATAGGGTAACCGACCAGCTGACTACATTTCCCATTTTGGTACTGACTCTCACGCGCTTCATCTTATCTACAACCATTCTACGTCCAGACACCGTTTGACGCTCATATTGATGGATCAGATTGGCTATCCCTCATTTAGATTCAGATGACTTCTGCATTTATTCATCTTCCTCTACTGTACTGCTTTTAGATTCTGTTCTTTTAGGTTTGTAGGTTTGTATTCGTTATGATGCACAACCCGTTGTGCCCTGTTTTATGTTTTGCTGCGATGCACAATCTGTTATGCTCATCCGTCTATTCCTTCTTTTGACATTGTAAAATAATACAAATATGATTAAAATGACTTAAAAAGAATACTTATTGTCAGTATGATTTAAATTGTATTTAGTCATACTAAAATAGCTAATAAAAAATATCTCTATAATTTTTCGTTAATTCTTACTACAAAAACACAATCAAATGAAAATACCCCTAAATTGAAGGAATATTTTGTATAAAATTAGTTTTAATAATTAGTAATTCAGTACATCTTTGTGCACAAAGTAAAATTAGTATATAATTTTTAATAATATAATTTTTTGACAAAAATTTGTATGAAATATCACTGTTATGCATATTTACTGTCATTATTATGTATATTTACTGTCACTATTATGCATATACACTATCATTGTTAAAAAATCAAATATATTTTTATAACAGTGATAGTATATATAAATAAAGTAATAGTGATTACACATACAAGTTCATGTAAACTCGAAATCATAAGAGACCTACTCTAATTTTTTTTAAACTGAAACTGTTGTTATTTTTCACTTGCAATTTTACTAAAAACAATCAAAATGCATTTAAATTGTAATCACAGTATATCTGATATGTAATGAGATTGCCTATTCCAATCCATGTTACATCTGCTATTCCACTCACCGGATGATTGTCATGTGTTAAATATATTACACGGTATATATTTAGAGGGAATAAATAGTAATTTTAATATTTAACACATGTCAATCATCCGGTGAGTGGAATATCAGATGCAACATGAATTGGAATAGGCAATCCGATCTG
>JAPKLY010000095.1:183429-208829 GCA_026898435.1 Prunella vulgaris
CTATGTTTTCATCTCACCCCAGCTGCAGGCAGTCTTCTTCTACATATATCGATCGGATCACATGTGGACCCATAATGCTACTGGGGAGATAAAAAAACATAGCCCATCAAACAATCAAAATATTCATTTTATACAATCCTAAACACTGCACTTAAACGGGCACCGGAAAAACCATCAACCACGAGCAAGTCTGCCGACCACCACCGGCGGCGGGGGGTTCCGGTCCCTTCCATTGCGGGGAGGGTCCAACACCACCGGCAAGAACTCCTCGGAAACATACTCGAAACTGCAATTCCGAAACCTCCTCACCAAAGCGCCTCTTCCCTAATTTTATTTTTCATTCACTAGTTAAATTTCAGTAGCCCAAAAAAATTAATAAAACTAAAATTAAGCAGAAATTTATTTATTGTTTTGTTGAAATTAATCAAGACAAACAATTTACTATGTTTTAATCAGTAAAATAATTTTATAAATAAAAATAAGGTACAAGCATAATCTCATTAGACGATCATAGGATTATGAATCCAATCACTAAATACAAATCAAGAAAAATAACTTTACCTGGAATTTAGCCCATGTTACGTCACAGATCTTCTTAGAATTTACATCAGATGATTTCCATTTATAATTTTGTAAAACCCTTTTGAACTCCTTGGCCGCTTCATCAGTAGTAAAATTAACAAACGCATAACCCAGGTTATTTTTTAACCTAGAGAGAGACATGTTAGATATATTCATTAATAGTTAAATAAATAATTAATAAACTTAATGAATCAGTAATTAATTTGAATAAATATTAATGAGGTTATTACTTGAAGTCAGAAGGGAGATAGAGGAAATCATACTCCAAAGTATAATCCCTGCAGTAACCGTCGAGAAAATCCAGCATAAAACCCCTCCTAATAAAAAATAAAAAAAATTCAAAATTCATCAAGATCGGTTTCATAAATGCAGATGAGCACACTTACAAATCATGGAAATGCATACTTAAGGAAATTTATTTATGATATTAATCATTAGTGTCACAATTAATGAACAAGAATATATTAAATGACAATCAATGTATAGAATATATATAATATTCCAATAGAGATCGATTTTTTTAACAAAAAAGGGATATGAAGACGATTTGGACGCAGACACGCATTTAATGCAGATATAGACATAAAGTAAAGAAGTTGCCATTTTAATGCAGAAAAAGTAGCAACAAAAAATCGTACCATCACTTAACCACTATTTTCACTACAAGTGTGTATCAGTGCATCCTCAATCAAACAAAACATGCTAAGGATATATTTTTGCAGGAAATCGTGTCCCCAAACTGACGGCAATATGCGTACACACTATTGTTCTACAAAGTGTTACCACCATTTGTACTGATGATAGAAGAAATGTTTATTAAATATATTTTCTCTTTTTTTTTTTTTAGGAAAATTAGGGTTTGCAAGGAAGTGTACCGGAATTTGTTGGGGATGTTTTTTATCATCACAGTAGTGCGCGATGCGTTTCCGGTAGAGGGCGGAGGCTGTGGTGGTGAAGCCGGTGTTTCAGAAGCGGTGGCGCCGCGGCGGTGTTCGGAGGTCTTCGGAGCGGCGCCGTTAGCTTCCTTCTTTACCCACACTTTCCTCTTCTGCGGCGGCGGCGGCGGCCTCGATTTGGTGAAGGTGAAGGTTGTCTTCCGTAACCGAGGGGGGAGATCCCTCCTACACTTATGACGGAATGAGCGGAGGGGCTGTGAGTAGGAGCTAATGGGTGGCGCCGGCGGCGGATGGGCGGTGGGAGTAGAGATGGGCCGCCATTCTTCGGCGTGAGGGTTCAAGGGCTTGGATGACATTTCAAATTTGAAAATGACGAAGAAATGGTGATGGAAGAATCGATCTCCTGGAAGTGTTGTTTTATGGCAAAAGGAATTTGTTTACTACATTTATATATGTAATAAAATTTGTGTAGATGCCTGCTGTGACGCTGTCCGCATTTCTGAGTTTGTTTTTTTTTTTTTTTTTTTTTTTTTTTTTGAGATTGTGGTTTAAAATTTGGGGGGAAGGGGTTAATTATTACTAATTTGTATTATTAATATGTATAAATATCGAAGATAATAAATTGCGAAATGAAAGTTTGATTGGGTTCAATACAAAACAGTACTAAAATAAAATATACTCCTTCCGACCCTATATAAGTTTCTCACTTTCTTTTTTTAAATATCCCACAATAAAGCATAAAAAACAACAATATTATTTCATATATTAATAAACAAATATCACTTTTTATCATTCTCCATTACTTGTTTATAACTTCTCATTACTTTTTCACAATTTTTCATTATTTTATACAAAAGTCAACATATGACCCATCATATAATAATAAATAATACTCCCTCCGTTCCTCTATATATCGCTCGCACCTTTTGGGCACACGAATTAAGGTAAAAATGAAAAAGTATAAGTGGTGTGATGAAAAAAGTGAAAAAGTATAAGGGTGTGTTTGTTTGAGGATGGGCCCATCCGGATGGGGGATGGATTTTCCCCCATCCCACCCAATTTTCGAACTTGCACATCTCATCACATCCAAAATACACAGCCACTCCCTATTATACACCTACAAACCTATTTCACATAATTCAATACCAATCACATCAATTTTATCTTACATATCAAATACATTTTATTTATCTCTTTTTCACATATATCATATATATTTTTATTTAATTTATATCAATTAATATAAAATAAGAATTAATTTTAATTATATATTTTTTACATATTATAATATCCTATTATATATATATTAATTATTAATATATATAAACTATATATATATATGTAATTAATTAATATTATAAATATATTTAAATTTCATTTAAGATTATTATCTTGGAGTATTACAAGACCTCTACTATTAGTAATTATTTGTGATTTAAAATTGAAAATATTTATGTATTATATATACACTGTTTTTATATTATTTATTATTAATTTAATTTATCTAAAAAATTATTAATTATCAAGGTTATTTTTTAAAAAAAATTATGTATTACAACAAAATATAATTAATATACAATCATTCAATCATTACTCCACTAACTAATAATAATAAAATAATACATCATCATCTCCAAAAAGTATTGATTTGACATAAAGTTACATCCACCCCTACCACATCCAATTCAAACAAAACACAAATTTACTATTCACAGAATTTGCCTCATCCACTTTTTTTCTCCATCCGGATGTGCTCTATCCACCTCAAGACGTAAACAAACACTACCTAAGTGATGTGATTGAGAAAAGTGAAAAAGTAATAGAAATAGTGTAAAAAAATATTGAAAATAATAATAAAGAAGTAAATAGTGGTTTCCAAAAAAGGTAAAAAAACAATTAACAACATATAGTGGGACGGACGAAAATGGTAACATGAGCAACTTATAGTGGGACAGAGGGAGCACACTTTTTTTTAAACAAAACAACAAAAATAAACAAGAAACTTCAAGAGGGACGGAGGCAGTATGACTTTTTATTCTATTATAATTTTTTTATTACTGTCTAATCCTTATTTTGATTTCAAACTAAATTGACATGGGTTTTAATAAAAAAAAATTATTAGTATTAAAAATGTATAAAATATAGTGGCTTAAAAAATATAGTCTAGTATTTGAAGTTGCGTTGGAAAATATATAAAATATAAATAAAAGATACTTGTGAGAATTTAATTTAGAATATATAGTTATTTTATTTTTATATTATGGAATTTTGAGCAATATTTTAAGCACATTGTTTAAGACGTACAAAATAATAAATGGAGTATATTACAAAAATAATGTGATTGAAATTTACACAGAGTCTGCAGGAAAGTAATTATGATAATTGTCTGATAATAAGTATACAAATAAGTGAAGTGCAAAAATATTAAATTTATGAGATGTTTGCTAAACCCTTTGGATTAGCTCATTTGGCTGCCGGAATGAGTGACTTAAGTTCGATTTTCTCTGTGAACAAATTAAGAAAGATATAAGGTTGAATTAGAGATAATTCTTGAAGTATTTGGAAACTTGATAAACTAACTTCTAACTATTAACAACTAGTATTTAAATAATAATCAATAATATCTCAAACAATAATTAACAATATTTAAAATATTAATAATAATACTCTAAACAGTTATAATAATATCCTAATTTTTAATATATTTATTATAAACTACTTTTATTTTAGCTAGTTTTATAGCACAGATATGTATTGTTATACAATGCATTTGGTTGATGCTAGTTAACATAACATAAATGTGATTACTTTCAAACTCATAAAAACAAATACTCCCTTGTAGGAATTTGTAACCTATAGGATAATTTTTTTAAAAAAAATTTGTATATAAAATAGAGATATATGATTAAATATGTATATAGTTTTGTAAGTATGCATGTAAATTAATATTTCTTTATTTTGTAGTGTACAAATTTGTATGAAACGTCCAAATAAAAAAAATGTATAAATTTTTGTGGGATGGAAAAATCTACATATAATAAAAAAAAATTAATGAAAGTGTATAAAATTAAATCCAAGAAATTTCAGATAATGATCTATAACGAAAATGGATGGATTTCATTTGACAATACAACAAAGCCAAGCATTCTATTTTGGAACACTTGATGGGAAGAAAGAAAGGACACTTCAAATATCTTGTCACACAATTTGAGACACTTTGAAAAAATAAAAGTGTCAAAATATATAATTTAGTTTTGGCATTTTCCTACAATTAATGCCTTTTGTAATTGTCCTTTTCTTATGATACACAAAAAAGGGTAGCCTATAGCCAATCCATGTATATATATTTCCACTCCACTCCTAGTATAGGGCAATGTACACTTTCTCTCTCATATTCAGGCATGCATGCATTTTCAAAGCATTTCACCAAACCTGTCCTCTCTCTCTCTCTCTCACCAAAAAGCAAGAATTTGTCATTTTTTAAGAAAGTTTAATGCAATTCATATGGATTTGACTCTGAAATATGAACCTCACCCTCAGATTCTTTCCTTGATGAGAACATATATTGACCGCAATTTTTCCTTTTTCAGCATAAGCAATTTTCTGAAAAAATAGCCAACAGAGAGAGAGAGAGAGAGAGATCAAATTATAGGGTAGCACACACTACTGATTTCTTCAGACAGAATGTGTGTTTGTTTCCATGTCTAATCAATTTCGTACCTTATTCTGATTTTCAAAATAAACCATTATAATGTAAGCTTTCTGGATTGTGTAATTTGGGAGAGAAATATCGCAATATTTTAGAGGCTAATACAAGTTAACTATTTTGATCTACTTTGAATTATTTATAACTATTAAAAAAAAGAGCTAAAGGGGAGGTTTGTTTCTTGCTACGTACATACAATTGTACAAAATACAACTTAGTTATTCAATATATATATACATTAAATTAATATGAAATGATGGTGGATTCTTTATTTTATCAAATGCTTCCGAGAGTGTTTTATAAATATCTTAAATAACATATAAACTGTTTTAAAAGATTTATATATTTAGTCAAAAAACCCTCTAAAGATATGTGTACGCAATTATATTAATGTTGTAAATAAGGAATATTAAATTAAATATTATTGTAAAGGTGGATTTAATCTGAAATTAGGTGCATTTGGTTTAATTGTAAGAAATGGAAAGGGTATAGAAATTTAATGAGTATGGAATGAAAGTCATAGTTCTCAAATAACTGAACTGTGGTAGATTCTTTAGTTTTTAGGAATCAAAGTTATAATAGGATCATTTCAAACACACACTATGACTTTAATTACAATTACTCACCTTTCAAAGGTGTCAACCAAACACCCCCTTAATGTTAAAAGATTTTAGATGGTTTTCGATAGATTTGAAAACCCCTTTATTAATGTAGCTCAAGAGTAAAAAAAAATGTATAAATATGTTGTAAGCTTTTAACAGACACCCCATTTTTCTTCAAATACATATAATTAGTAGTATTATTGTTATGCATAAATCTTATTACTAATGTAAATATAAAAAGTGCTATTGTTTATAAATTAGTAGTAATAAATATGTATAATAATAATAATAATGGCAATACCGGAAAGTGTTCACTTGTATATGGTCCTGAATTCATATAAGATATATTTAAGCTTTAAAAATATGTTCGTTAAAGCTTTGCTATAACATAATTCAAATATATATAGGTCTTAATTTAATAAGATGTTAAAGTGATCGAGGTAGGTGTCTTGTGAATTCGAGTCAGTGGCGGAGCCAAGATTTAAGTTTAGGAGGCCAATTTTTGACAATTTAAAAATTCTTGATTAGAAGCACGTATTAGTGACTTAGTTGATATATTTACAAACATTTGAATTATTTTTATAATATTATTTTATCATTTAAGAAATATTATTATGATATATAGTGCTCAAAAGTAATATTTAGGGTGTAGTTTGAAATTCTATTCACTTTTTTTATTTACGTATGAAGCTCTATTCGCTTTAAAAAAAAAATATTAATTAATTTTTTTAGATCAATCAAAAGTGTTAAGTGTTTGGAAATCAAATTGAGCAAATGATGTGTTTATAAAAAAATAAATTATTTTTTATTAATGGTCTAAGTAAATATTTATGGAGTAGTTATGTATTAAAAAACTACATTATTAAATTAAGATAACAAAAAGATGACTTAAGTAGTAAAATACTAGCATAATACAATACATAGTACTCATAAATTATATTTATTGATAAAAACACTTTAACAGAAGAGAATAGAGAATGTGCTCCCAGGGTTCAAATCCTGCTTTGGGGAACAAAGAATACACTACACATTATCTATTTAACCATTTGGACAAAAACCTCATTTGTGCATTTATAGAAAAACCTCATTTACTATACCTATGATAACTCCGTCTATGCGAGTTCACATGCATGAACTCCTATATAATCATTATCACTATCACTGTTATAAAAATATATACGGGGTGATTTACATATAAGTTCAGAAAAGTCACTATATTTACAAATAAGTTCACAAAATTTGCACAGAAGCACTTTTTTTTTTCTGCACAGAAACCAATTTGTAATTAATATTAATTTTGTAAATCATTTCGTAGTTTTCCCATATATAATTAATTTTTAAAATATATAGTTATATTGTATATGCTTAATGTTGATAGTTAATATACATAATATTAATAGTGTATATATAACATGATAGTGATAATCGATATATTCAATTCGTCGTGAACTCAGGTGTATAAAAAAAATTTATTTTGAGATTTTAAAATATAGGATCTGTAGTGTTGAAAAACAAACACAACAAATTAAGTTGTATAAGGGTTCTTTAGTGTTAGATTTTTATTTTCTTTTTAGATTTTAACATCCAAAAGACTATTCTCAGTAACATTTCAAAACATTATAGTAAAAATTTAATATTACTCCTGCAAACTTAAATTCATCCCCCTTTTTAAGAAGAATTTTTATTTCTTTTTATTTGAATATTTCACATCAATCTATTCACCATTAAAAACATATATAAAAATATGTAAAAAAATTGTGATATAAGTTCTCCAGAGAGGAGACACTATCATTACATATACTGCTATAATTTATTTATTTCTACATCACCTCATTAATATATAGATATAACCCTCACTTTTTCCTATATAATTTATTATTCACCTTTTAATTAAACCCTATTTTCTACAAGAGTTATCATTGGGTTTTTATTTTCGTTTTTTTTTTTACATATTAATTTGACTTCAATTTAAGTTTTTAAAAAAGCACAGTTCATAAATGTTAATCTAGATTTTCTATTTCATTAATTATATTTTTTAAATAAACATTTTCAAATAAACTCTCCTAGATATTTGGTTAATAGAAAATCTTAGGAATCATCATTAGAGCTTATAACTTATAAAGTTAAATCTGTTAAAAGAGTTTTATAGATAGTCATAGTGACAATTTTTGGAATAACTTTAATTAAATGTAAAAGAATTTGCAATTATTTTTTAAAAATAAAATGAAATTAGGCTGACAGATGTCAAACCCATTGTCAAATCCTAACCTACAAAATATGGAGGTACTTACTTATTAGTAGGTTTTAATTTTTCATTTTAAATATATTAAGTTTTAAATTATTTAAAAAGACTACTTTGTATAAAAAAATTCAAAAAAGTTGGGGGTGATTATATAGTGATTAGTGAAAATAAAAAATATACATAATATCATTTTTCCTTCTAAATAAGATACTTATTGTCCCAATTGATTACCCTCCTCTCATCTTCTCAATTAAGTTGAAATACAATACTAATAATGTAATCACCATGAAAATAAACATTAATTCATCCTATATAAAAATAAAGAAGGAAAATTAAATAAGAGTGCAGAAAAAAAAATATACTTCTGTGCAGGAAAAAATTACACTTCTATTCAAATCTTATAAATCAATTTGTAAATATAATCACTTTTTTGAACCAATATTATGTAAGTCACCCATAAAATATTATTCTCTTTACCATTGAAAATTTAGAAACAAGGGATCCTAAATTGTTTAAGTATAAACAAAATACACACGAAAACTAGATATGTTTCAACATTCATTATCCAAATGCATCTAAGGCATGCGACTTATAAATTTAAATTTTAGTTTCAAAATTTCATGCCCAATTCTAACTAATGTTGAGTTAACCTATAATTAATTTGGACTAATCCTAACTAATTTTGAGTTAACCTATAAGTAATTTGGACTAATCTATCTTTAGACCTTGGAATTAAATATGTAATATGCATTTCTATATTTGTAATCTAGTATTCATGCTTTTTTTTTTTTTTGGTAGTTTGTTTATTTCTTTTCAAGTTTTGTAATTTTCGAGTCATGTAATTTTAATTTTGTATAGCGTTCGCAATTTATTTTAACTAAAAGTAATATTTCTCCTATAAATTATGGATTTTGAGTATCTAATAATTTTTATATTCTTTTACACATTAAGATATAGAAAATTAATTATACCTTCAAACAAATTCATGTATAAACCAATTTCATTCTATATATACTTTACCTAAACCATATATAATGAAATAATATAACATCAACCTCTACTATATATTGTTTTATCAATTAAAAAGAAAACCCATCATATAATTTTTTTAAAAAAAATTAATATTTTTATATAGATGCTTCACATGCATTCAATATTTATATATTCATAATTTCTATATAAATATTCTTATGAATATGATCTCAAAAGATAGCCCAACAATAAGTAGTTGATTTGACAAGTAAAATTACAATTGTCTTTCACCAGAAATTAGATAAAATATTTATTCAAAATACTTTGAGCTTTCACTACCAAAACCTTAATAAACTTGTTATATAGAAAATAATAATATATTTAATATTTCGATACACTATTTCCGACAAAGGGAAATGACTTGACAAAATAAGTTTTCTTTCACTAAAACAATAATTTCAATTTCCAAAATAAAAGAACCAAGTCGGCTCATTGGTCCGAAATGGCCTTCAAAAGCCCATTGATTTTGGGCTGAGTGGGCCTACATATTAAAAACAAGTAATCTATCCAAAACATCATTTCAAGCCATCGATACTGAGCCATTTAGTACACCCACCACTATTTAGATCACTAATGAATACACCTATCTTGAACTTCCTATTCTACCCTCTTCAACACCATAAATAAAATCTTAGGGCGCTTGGTATGAAATTCTTCAATGGTAATGGGAGTCAGGATAAATATATAGTAATTATAGTAGGTAATGAGAATAAATGAGGTACAAAATATTGATTTTCCTCCTAAATAAGGTAATTATTACCATCATCTTATCTTATAATCATCCTCTTCAATCAATTCCCCGTACCACAATCAACAACTTTATTTTTTGTCAACTTATTCAAAAATATGAGCACAACACTAATGATGTAACCACCATGAACATAAATTCTCATTCAACATATGTAAAGATAAAGAAGAAAAATAAAATTTTATTCCCATTACCATTGAAGAATTTGAAATAAGTGTCCCTTGGTTCCTTCTCTCTTTCCTCTTTCTTCTTCAAACTCCATCACACATCTTCTTCTCCAAGCACATGTTTTTTTTTAAGGATAAAATAAAATTGGACCTAATGATTTTTACACGGGTTTTAATGAAGATTTTATCTTTCTCTTTTTAACATTTTTCAAAATGAAGTGTAGATTTTTTTAAAAATAAAATAAGTAAAAACAATGAACTATTTTTGGGAAAAATAATGGTAAAATAAATTTTTTTTTGCCTTAATGGTAAAAATTCTCATCAAACTAGAGAAAATTTATTTAGTCGTTAAATTTGGGGGAAAAAACACCTCATGTAGACACGTGGCTTCGGTGGAAGTGGGAAGAGTAAAAAAAAAAGATTTTGGTGGGTTTAATTGAGGAAGGAGGGTAGTTTTGACATTTCATAATTATATTAATTAAAAGCAAAATGAGGTTGGTGTCTAACTAAAAAAATCTTGGCCCAATTAATTTACCTAAAACATTATTTTAAAGCCCATTAGTTTGGACCCGTAGAGGATTTACTCCTACCCATATTGGGCCTTTTGTCAAATCATTTTGCCCAACCATATTGATCTATCCACTCTATAAATTAAAATTTAGTCAATATTCTGATAAAAATATGTATATTATTTGTTGGATTTTTTTTTTTTAAAACTTCTGTGAGTCAGATCGGGCAAATACTTGTAAAAGTTTTATCAACTTTTTTATAAAAATGTATCGAATATATAATGGGTACATATAAATAAGATGGGCTTATTAAATAAGATTAGAGGGATATACAGTGCATGTTTGCAATCTCTAGTAGAATTGAAAAAGTCATATTAAGTAATTTTAGTAGCAAAATGAAAAATAAGGAGTGTTTTAAACTTAAGTGGTTTTGAAAAATGATTAAGAAAAATGTGTTTGCAAAAGAAGTGCTTCTAAAAAAAATATTGAGTATTATTTTGTTGGGGAATGTGTAGAAGTGCTTAACTAGAAGTTAAGGGGATGTTTGGTAGGCAATATTAGGAGTTATAAATTTTGTAAGTAAAATCCATATAATGTTATTTGGTAGGGTGTAATAGAAAAGTTACATAAAATTAGTCCTAAAAAGTAATCTCATTTGGTAGGACATAATATAGAAATAAAAAAAGTAATTTCATTTGGTAGAGTGTAATATGTAGATATATAAGAACAAAAATTACTATTCAAGTCATACAAAAATTGTAAGGTGGAAATTGTGAGATAATTTATTACATTGTGAACAGTGAAAATGGTGTAATATGGTCTCTTCTTTTACAGGGTCGGCCGTATAAAAAACGGGTCAGCATAAAATTTGTACCCCCTACCAAACAAGATAAGCCAGTACAAAAATTCATATTATATCGATAATATACCCTACCAAACACCACCTAAAAGCTAAAATTTATTACTTGACCAAATGTAATAATAAGCACTTAAAATAGTTATTATAAACATATTTTAAGTGTTTCTTTTTAAAAAATAAGTACTTTTATTTTTTATGTTGAGTTTGCAAACAAGCACATAGTCTGCTGCCTTTTGTTTTAAAGGAATTGCTTTCAACATATTATCTTAGGACATATGTAACTATTACTCGTCCCATCTAAAAGTTCATGAGTGAAAAGATATTCGTCCCATCTAAAAGTTCAAATTTATAGATTCTCAATTTTTTTTTACAGAGGCCCAGTAAACAGATAATTTAATATGGGTAGAGTTGCTCTCAGCAGAAATCGAATTTAGGATACTGGACGAGTCTAAACTTTAATACCATGAAAAAAATTCGCTTGTTTAAAAAATCAAACTTATAAAAAGGGATAAAGACAATTCATTTATTTTAATTTTTCTAACAATGTGTGTTAATGTCAGGATTATCACTAAAAAATATCACAAATATCGTTTTAAGCCCAGAAACCTTTAATTTCTTTATTTTTTCAATTTTCTTTTTCTTCCTTTTATCTCCACATGTTTGTGAGGTCTATTATAAAATATAATATATTATATTGAACATTAATAATTAAATATATCATTAGACTTTGGCTCAATGGACTTAGGTAAGCTAGGGTTATATATATATCTCTATAAATATATGTACTTATGATGTAATTGTACTTCTGATCATTCGCAGTATTATTAGTAAAAATTCATGGCTTGGTCGCCCCCAGACGTAGTCTTTGTGACGAACTGGATTATCTAATCCTTGTTCATTTATTTTTCATTTACGCATTATTTTACAACAGCACGTCGAATCTCCTTATTTCTATAAAAATCACGATTTCACGTATTATAGAATGAACAAAGAATAAACAAACATTTCAATTTTGTTTTGATAAATAGTTGAAAAGATTTTTCTAGTATAGACACCATCATGGACATGCTTTTTTTGTCAAATCTCTTAGGATTATGACTCGTAAAGGTTGATTACTTATTTGTTTTATAAGGAAAAAAAATGTTAATAAATACCATCAAACTAAGAAATGGTCGGAGATTGTCCCTTTTTTATGAAACCTCATGTTTAACTTGATAATGCCTTTTTAATGAAGGTGCATCATGTACAACTGCACAGTGCAATTCATATGTATTTTTTAAAAATTATTTAAATTATCATTCAAAACTTAATTTTGTCATTACTGAAAAATTATATGTTACTCCCTCCGTCCCATAATTATTTTCACACTTTTCTTTTCCGTCCGTCCCACAATTGTTTTCACACCCTATAAATGGAAACTATTACTTTAATTTTATCCTCACAATCCAATTAATCTCATTATTTTAATAATATAACTTTACACAACACTGTACTTTTCTTAAAAGTTGTGTCATCCCAAAGGTGAAAACACCTCTGGGACGGAGGGAGTACAATTTAATAAGGAAGTGTTTGGTTTCCTAGATAGGATAAATTGAGTAGGATAGAATTTCAATGGATTGTATTGATTGCAATCCTAATTTTAAAATAGTATATGCTTGGTTTTTATAATTGTTTTCTTAAAATTAATATGATGTAATAGTTGTGATAAAGTTATCCTTTTTTTGTAGAATTAGGTTGAATTCAAATATCGGGCCAAGATTTAATCCTGGGCTCAAATCCTAAAACCAAACACAATTTTATTTAGGATTAGAAACTTAATCCACCTTAATCTAATGAAACAAAACACCCCAATACTATTATGATATACTCCCTCCGTCCCTAACCAATTTGCACACTTTCTATTTTTGGTTGTCCCAAATCAATTTGCACACTATTTAAAAGGGAAACATCCATTTGCGTGCACACTCACAAAATTTTCCACACATTTACCCATATACCACTATTTTATTTAAAAAATACATTTTTCTTAAACTGTGTGCCATCCCAGGGGTGCAAATTCCTCTGGAACGGAGGGAGTATTAGTCTATTATTATTATTAAATGAATAAAATGATACAAGTTCATAGTGAACAAGTTTCATCAGAGACTGTATTTGTTTGTAGAAAATAATTTTATTGGTTTTCTATTTCTTGATTACGTCTCAATAACTTAACCACAATATTTGGGAGAGTGACTCACCATAATAAAATAATTAAAATACACCAATATAATAGAGTATTGATTATTATTCATATTCATATGCGTTACCTACCAAAAAAAAGTGACAATTCATAAGATGTAACTTGACAAAGTTGTAATTTTGTTTCTTTATCATTAATTTTGAGAGATATATTTATTAGTTTAAAATTGGACATTTGTCAATAAGGGTGACAAATATAACACAAAGAAATTAATAAAATGTTGAAAATTCTTTTTGCACAATCCTTTTTCAAAATGTTACTTTAAGAAAGCATGGGACTATATAGACTTTGTGAACCCACCCCAAATTTAATTTATTTATCCCCTAAAAGACAATTATGCCATTATGTTCGACTTTATCCAATCGAAAATTGTGCATGCTATTATAAAACGATTGCTCCCATTCAATCAAAGCAGTTATTACAAATTTATTTGCATAAATTTAAGAAATTCATTTGAGTAAATGTTCATATGGATAATATAACGTAAACGATCCCACTCCATTTCTATCCTCCCTATCTTCTGTGAATTTCGGAGACACAAAATTAAAATAATTAATAAAAATATATATTTATGGGATTCATGATAATGACCTCACTTCATGTATTGTGTCTATCTCTCTCCTAACTCAGGAAGAAATTTACACAAAGAAATGGAGAGGATCCGGACTCATAACCCTTCATCTCAAAGAACTTTGTTTTTTATTTTTATTTTTTAATGGATTTATGGACTACTATATCTAAGTATTTATGTATATTATATCTGCAAGACTCATTCAACTTTGATCGACAACTATATATATTAGTTTTTCCAATAAAAATGATTGAAAATAAGAAATGGACACCTCCAAAGGTTGCTCATTATCTCCATAAATACAATAAATTTCAATCAACCAAAAACGAGACAAGGTGCCCCATGATGCCAACCTAGACATTCAATTGGAAATCAATTGTAAATCTTTAAAGGCCATGAAAAATAACATTTTAGTGGTCCATATATAGGCCTCACACCCCACCCCATAATTACAATATATATATATATATATATATATATATATATATATATATATATATATAAAATTACTCATTCATGATATATAAATATAATGGGGTTGAATTGCATTATATATATATATATATATATAAAGGTAAGCATATCTTAATCATGAATAATGAAGTTATCCAAACCCACCCAAAAGAATAACTCACACTACCCAATACATACACAAGTGAAATAATACTATATTACTATAGCAACAATACTTTGTAGGGAGCTTAGAAAACACCATAATGAGGACTTTATTTTCAACTCTTTGGAAAATGCACCCAAAGGCACAATGCAACAATTTCTAGCAAATAATACTTGATTAATTCAAATTCAATCCACACAATTGAGACATATTTGCGTGCGGCATTCATAGTTCAAAAAAGTAGTGTTCATATATAATATTGGAGCATTATAATAGAAACCACAAAATATAACAATAATAATTAAATTTGATTGATTGACTTTTAACATTTTCATTTCATCACTATATATATATATGTTAAAAAAGAGGGGCACTTGACAATAATTGCAGCATGAAGTGTTTTTTCAAGTGTTGAAGGCGGCCTTGTCTGCCTTTCCAAAGCCCTCTTGTCGATAAATGCTTCTAATTCTACCCTACATGTGGCCACACTTCATTAACTTGTGTTTGGCCATATACCTCCTCTTGAAATAGGTGTACATTCGTTGGAAAAAATTTGTGTAAAACTGTCTCATATGTCAGATGTGGACTGATTTGAAGTTTTACTTTTTTTAAAAGAGTATTGTAAATTTTGGTTTGTAAAAGTATCACCATTCATTCTTGATTAACAACGAATATTGTATTTGTTGAATATATATTACTCTTTCTGTCCCATAAAAACCTGCATACTTTAATGTTCAACATTAATTACTATTTAAAATTCTTGTCCGACCCTTTGGAAGAACTTAATTATAAGCGTCTCACATATCTAAACAAGATGATTCAAGAAGCTTATATATTAAATCTCTTGAAATATCTTGAACCCTATGATGAGCTAGATTTAATCATAATATACAAGTTTATTAATTTTTTTAATGTTTCTCAATGTAGTTAATTAGCACAATATTAATAAATCATATAAATCTTTATTATTTATTTTTCGTTTTAATTTTTTTTGCATCCTTTATATCAAGTCAATTAACCAACCAAATATCCTCCTAAATTTTTAATTGTGTGAAAAATAAGTATCAAATGCATATTTGCTTATATATTACTCTCTCCAGCACCATTTTATTTATCCCAAAATGGCGCGAGAATTAATTAAAAAAAGGTTTTCTTTTTATAATTGTGGATAATAAAATTATTTTTATCGAGGGTAAATGAGTTTTTTTTTTTAACTTTATAGAGGAAATGTAAAATAAAAATTATATATAGTGGTACGAGTGTAAATAAATGATCAGATTAATTTGAAAGAGTAAAATTACTATTTTGCTATTTTGATTAAATAATTAAAAAAATCTTTTAAACTAATAAATAATCCAAATAGTAGCATAGAGGGAGTAATATTCGGGATGAGTTGAAATAGAATGTGGGATATGGATTCTCTGTTGGACAGTGAAACCAGGAAATGATGTTGGGTATTAAAACGGTGGCATATATCCTCTTTCTTAACTTATTATCACGATAACAAAAAAAATTATGATTTATGGTCCTTGCTAAAAAGAGAGAAATAATAAAAAAAAAAATATACGCCACCGTTTTAATACCCAATATCATTAGTGTTGGTTTTACTGTCCAGCAGAAGATTCATTTCCGATTTTAGAGTAATAGTGTGCATGGGAATTATGGAGATACGTGGATGAAATATTTCCCTTGTATAACGAGAGAACACTCTCATGCCAAATCATCTTTAGTTTTAGGCCAATTTAATTCTGAAAATGATCGTTTTGATGACTCCATCGTTGGAGCTGGACATGATCATAATGTCATTAGTCAATTTAGTAGCACGGCTGGATCCATCCAATTTGAAAATATATATATGACATGCACGCACCAAATTAAACGTGTACTTCATATATAATATATACTACATCCGTTCACCGAAAATGTGATCAACTATTTGCATGTAGTTTAATGTAATACATCGGATGATATTACGGGATATTGTAGGGCCTGTTTATAAATAAGATGATTGTTTATGGAAAGTATATCATATGTACGTACTTTTCATATTACTATATTTTATTTATTTATAAACGGACTTAACAATACCTCATAATTATATGATAACATTTTTTTCTGGACGGAGGGAGTACTATATCTATCTCACAAATTTTTGGGTACTTTTTTTTTTTAATTTGTCCTGCAAAAGTTTGGATGAAATAGAAATGTTTTTTAAATCTCCACCCCTCAAAATTTCTACTTCACAATTTTTTTCTTACTCATTCTACTCATATGTTTTTTTTATTGTGCCCTCAAACGTATCACAAATTTTTATGGAATGGAAGTAATATAATATTTTATCTTGATGAACATGGAATTTTTAATGTTGTTTTTATAAAAACAAAATAAAATTTAGAAATGCAAGTTAAAAACTATCAAAAGATCATCCATATAAAAAGCCGTCTCAATATAACAAGGGCATGAAAATAATTCAAATGCCCTAACAAATTGATGTGGATCATCATTTTTTTTTTCCCCAAAAGGATAGTTATGTTGGAATGTTTAGTTTATAGAAATTGGGTTTCATAAGTACTTAAATACTGATCTTCGTTTTTGTTATAAAGAGGATTAAATACACGAAATATAATTTCAAGCGATGTCATGATCACATATATATATATATATATATATATATACTAAATAAGAAATGAATATTATAATAATTAAGAATATTCCACCAAAAAAAACCTTTACAAATAATTTAGAGGCATTCTAGAATTCACTCCTTTCAAAAAATAATCGAAGTCGAGTGTTTCATTAAAGTGAGGAGCTCAGTGTCAAGTGAGCTAAGTTGGTTTCATATTCTAAAACTTGTGGACGTAGACCTAAAATATAAGTTAGGTTTGAGCTGACCTCTATCAATATATCATTTAGAAAACTAAAAACTCGACGAGTTGTAAAAGAAGTTTTATGTTACATGCATTAAAGCATTACTCCATCTGTTCCACGAGAATTTGCACATTTTCCTTGTTTGAATGTTCCACACAAATTTACATACTACTAAAAAATGAAACTTGATTTACGTGCACACTCACAAACATTTACACATATTTACCAATATGTTATTATTTTATATATAAAACATATTTTTCTTAAAAAATGTGCCGTCCCGTACGGTGCAAATTCCTACGGGACGGAGGGAGTATTATATAATTTCTTTCGGATTCATTTGTCAAAAATTACAAACTTAAAAATCATAAATGTGAGCTACATCTCATGAATATATATTGGAATAGGATTTCATGTGAATTTTGTTTGATAATAAAGTTTATTAATCTTTGAACAAAAAAAATATATATATGGACCAAAAATATTAACCAATATAATGGAAGGCGATGCAACAATATTGTGTTTGGTCCCAAAATGATAAAAAGATGAATATTCCTTTTGTTTACTGGCCAGCCTTCTTATCAAACACTAAAGGAGAGTTGCAATTTCCTTAAGAAAGTGACATATATTACTAATAAAGCAATATATATAGAAAAATGCTTATATATTGTGAGGTATTTTTACTTCAAAATGCCCTACAAAGTTTGGATCGACTATTTTAAGGAACTGTTTTCAATCACTATTTCTTTTTTTTTTTTTTTTGAAAAAGTTGGATTTTATCAATTTAAAAAATAAGTGCTTCTACACTTTTTATAGAGGTTGAAAACATGTACTAAGGGCTTGTTTTCTTTTTTTGATCGGTAAATATTAGTTGTTAGTGGTTAGAAGTTAGTTCACCAAGTCTCCATACACTCATATCTCCAAGCCAACCTTATATCTCCCTCCTATTCGTTCCCAAAGGGAATCGAACCCGTGTCAATCACTCAAGTGAGGAGTCCAGTGGTCAGGTGAGCTAACTAGTAGTCCGGGTCACTCAAGTGAGGAGCCCGGGTCACTAATTCAACCTTATACTAAGGGTCTGTTTTCAATCACTAGTAAACAGTGATAAGCACTTATTTTTTGAAAAAATTGAGTCTTACAAACTTTTAAAAAAATTCTTCTACACTTTTAGTAGAAGTTGAAAACATGTACTAAATGACTTAGGTATTAATATTGTTCTTTCATCTAATCTCTCGACAAAAATTAACTCCGTTTTAATAGAATTTTAAGCAAAAAGGGGGAGATAATTTGCAGTTTGCATCTGGAAGTGTGTTGTATGGATACTAAGGAAAATTTGATTACACAATTATCTTTTGGAATGAATAATTGTCATTTAAAAATTTATTGATTTCGATAAAAGTGAGTATCTGGAGCTGGAAGACAGTGCATATCGTTTAGGCCCAAGATCATCTCCAGCCCATTCACTGTTTTATTCGGTAAATTTATCAGATCAAAATGGTGCACTTAGTAATCTTTTCTTCAGTACACTCTTTTAAAAAAATTCAAATAGGACACATATACGTGCTCACCAAACAATTATAACACACCAGTTAAAGTTATTTATATTGAAAATTGATAACTGTATAAATTTTTTAGTGTAATCAACTTACACTTTTTAATATAATCAGATTTAATTTTTTCAGTGTAAATAATATCAACTGTTGGTAGGTGTACCGTACAGTAATTGTATATGAGGCATTATCTTATCATTATTGTCTATCTTCACATAAATCGGGTGGATTAATAGTCAATAAAAATTTAAGATATCTAATGAAGACTACCAAACTCGGTTTAAAATTAGTAATCTTTATACATTGTTCAAAAGTCTATAATTTTTTTATTATTATTTAAAATGATAATAAAATAAGTATACCTTCTAAATTAACTCCTTACAAATATTTCTTATTTGCACCTCATTATTACTTACTTTCCTTTAATAAAACTGAAAATACCAATATAACCTCAACTTTACACCTTTTAATATGAATAAATAATATTTTCATTAAAATTCTTAATATTTTAAAAGGGAGTGCTGTTCATAAACAAACAAAATTAAATAAAAATATAAAACATAGCTTCCAAAGCAAGTTAACAAAGACTCTTGCTGTCAAACCTTGAAAATGGGGTCTAAATAAATTGGAATGATGAATGTTATCCTAGAAGCTAAGAGGGGCAAAAAAGTCAAGAATTAATTTAGTAATTTGAAGATCCCAAAATCTTTACAGCTATTAATTAATTAAGAAAACATATAGGATCATTAAATACTCAAGTCTGCAGTTTAATTGATGTGTGCTGCCATGGCGGCTAATATTTAAGACAAAAGTGAAAGCGTACGAAACTAACTCTAACAAATTGGGGCAATTTCAGTGGTCCAATTTAGACACTCTATATATATATATATATATATATACTCCCCCCTCTTTTTTTTTTTCTGGGGGGGGGGGACTTTACACCACGTAAAATGACATGTTTTTTAAAAAAATATATATTTTATATATAAAATAGTACTACCTCCGTCCCGGAACTACTTTCATAGTAGTCCCGGGTAAGTAAAACAAGGAAAAATAAGTATGTGAGTGTAAAATTAAATAATAAAAAAAAATGTGTTTTGTTGACTTTTGTGAGTGAAAAATATTTTCTTTTTAGGTGTGTGAAAGAAGAATTGGGACGTCCAAATAAAGAAAGTGTGAAAGTAGTTTTGGGACGTAGAGAGTAGTATATGGATAGATATGTAGATAAGTTTGTGAGTATACACGTAAATTATTATTTCTATTTTTAATAATGTGTAAATATGTTTGGAACGTTTAAACAAGAAAAATATGCAAATGAATGTGGGAAGGAAGAAGTAATATATATTTATTAGTCGATTGATACGATACGATACGATATGATGTGAAACACTTGCAATACAAATCAAATCAAGATCTGTTTCGTACAATAATTCTTGTAAATCGCGTTTATTTTTATTTTATAGTTTCAAGGCGTGTTTTCAAATTGCCTCTTTTGTAAAACGCTGAACCCTAAAACAACGCTTTACGAGGAAAACGAACCACCCACTATTGTCCCTTTGTTTTTTTTAAAGCTTTTGTTTGGATAATATTGTTTGTTGTTATGAGCGTCCCTTCGATTGAAAGGTTGCATTAATTATTTGGTGTTGTTAGTTAGACGCCTAAAATAAAATCGAATTGTTCAATCCATGCAGCAGTATATATAGAATGTTGCGTGATATAAGTCACTCCCACACATCATATCACGTATACTCTTTCCGTTTTTATATAAGTTGCTACTCCCTCAGTTCCATAATTAATGTTTTCACGTTTTTCTTTTTTGTCCGTCACACAATTGTTTTCACACTCTATAAATAGAAACTATTACTTTAATTTTATCCTCACAATCCAACTAATCTCATTATTTTAATAATATAATTTTACACAACATTCTACTTTTCTTAAAAAGTGTGTCATCCCAAAAGTGAAAACACCTCTGGGACGGAGGGAGTAGTTAATTTTAGGTATATGAATTAAAATAAAAATAAAAATATAAGTGATTTGATAACAAAAATGAAAAAGTATAATTTGATGTGATAAAAAATAAAAAAATTAATATGAATAGTATAAAATGTAATGAAAATAATAATTAAAAAATGAATAGTAATTTTCCAGAAAAAATAAAAAATAAATGGAAAATATAGAGTGGAACGGACGAAAAATGATAAAATAAGCAGCATATAGTGGGACGGAGGAATTAGTATATTTTAGTTGGTTTTGGACACACATATTAAGGTAAAAATGTACTCCATCCGTCCCCTTATAAATTGCTTACAAGTTTTGGACAACAATATTAAGAAGGGTATAAAAATATTGATATAGTACATATGATGAGATGAAGATAAGTGAAAAAAGTAATGAGAATAATGTAAAAGATATTAAAAATAATAATAAAGAAATGAATAGTAATTTTCTAAAAAAGGTAAAAAAGCAAATAAGCAACATATAGTAGAACGGACGAAAATGACAAAATGAGCAACTTATAGTGAGACGGAGGAATAAAATATAAGTGATAGTAATCGGAAAAAGTAAAAAATACAAGTGAAGTTATAGAGAAAGTAAAAAAGTAATGAGAATAGTGTAACAAAATAATAAAAAGTGAATATTAGTTTTCAACAATAAAAAGGCAAATTAATTGGAAAACGTATAGTGAACAGACGAAAATAACAAAATGTAAAATATATAATGGGACGAATGGAATATAAGATTTAATAATTCTTTAAATTTCTCATTATATTTCCTTTTTTTTTTTATCTTTCACACACTAAAAAAGAAAAGAAAATACATTTGAAATATCTAGTTTATTTCAAGATACTCTTCATTCAATGATTTGAAAAATCAATAAATTTTTTTTCTTAAAATACATGTTACTCGAGAGTTAAGAATGGAGGAATGAAGTAGGGGCGGATGGTACGGTATACAAAAAAAAAATCGTCATACCGTTATCGTACCGAAATTTTCAATATCGAAAAATATCATATCGTAGTCATACCGAAAATTTCAATATACCAAATTTCAATATACTAAAATTTCGATACCGAAAAAATCATACAGTTTTCATACCGCGTAGCCAAAAGACTTCACAAACAAATAAATCATGATTCATACTTAGGTACAAAATTGACATTTTATTACTCACCATCGGAGTCCCTACCAATTTTATATGGTCAAGTGGGAGCCGACTATTAATTTTTCAAATTAAAAGTTTGTAACTGTTCATGTTTGTAACTTGCTTAAATATGTTTGCATACCACACTCATCGTGGCTTATGTGAACTGTTTTAAGAAGGTTGACCGATTTATGCTTTTTTTTTTTTTTTTGAGATTTTAATATAAAGCATGATCGAAATTTGCGAATCGATTGATGTATTGATGCAATGTATGTTTTATTTCAGTTCATCATGTCGTCTCCTTTTAATCTACTGTTTACATTACTTAAAGATAACAAATTGGAAGGTGAAAACTATGTTGATTGGAAACGTCACTTATTTATTGTTCTTACTGCACAACAACCTTCTAATTACGATTCTTTGGTCCTTGGGACTAAATTTTCATATACCAAAAAATTTAAATTTTTCGGTATACCGTGATATACCGAAATATTTTCGATATGCTGAAATATTTTCAATATAAAATTTTTGGTATACCGAGATATTGTGGTATATCGAATTTTTTATATTTATATACCGTTACTGTATCGAATTTTTCGATACGATATACCGAAAATTTCGATAAATTCAATATTTCTCAATACGATAAGTGCAGTATACCGGTATTTTCGATATATCCTCCACCCCTAAGATTGAATGTATATATTCTACTTATTCCCTCGTTTTTATACTACTTATATTCTCACTTTTGATATTTTAAATCAAACTAACCAGGGGACCTAGCTCACCTGGCCACCGAGCTCCTCACTTGAGTGAGTGACCTGGGTTCAATTCCCTTTGGGAACGAATTAGGAGGGAGATATAAGGGTGGACTTGGAGATATTCTTGGGATGTAAGGAGACTTGGTGAACTAACTTCTAACTACTAACAACTAACATTGTCCGATCAAAAAAAAAATCAAACTAAAGAGCACAAGGTTGCATTTAAATAGAGTCTTTAAAATTCAAGAAATTAAAAAATAAATAGATTAAAAAATTTATGAATTTCAATTAATATGATTTTTCAAAGTATTTGAAACCTAATCAAAACCAAATATTTAGAATTTTATATCTAAATAAATAAAATGAATTTATATGATTTTAAAATTTATAGTGCCAATATATAAAATGATAAATATTTAAATAAATAAAATTTAAATTCGATAACATATATGTTAAAAAATGAAACAGTTTATTTAAGTATTTAATTCAATTTTGTGATGGGGGTTGAATTAAAAAATGTTTAGATAATACATTGTTGATCTAAGCTGGAAAGTGCGTGGCACGTTATGGACAGTCATTTGGTAATTAATGTATAATTTATGCACCTGAATTTTAAATGTTTTGTGGATTAATTTATGATCAATATTTAACCGTAATTAATATGCCGCATACAATTGGCACAAACATGGGAAGCCAAATTTACGAGGGGTTCTAGGAATCAATGTTCTAAAATAATGGTTAGTTTCTATTCAATTGTACTTCAAGCGATTAGAGCGATTAATTGGGATTAGTCGGAAGCCCCTAAGTGATAATAAATTAATTATTTTATAAATTAATAATATATAAAGTAATAAAAAGATTAATATCACAACATTTTTTAAATTATAAGTAATAACAACCATGATACTCAAAATTCAATAAAATCATAATTTAAAAATCAATAAATGACACATCTTAGTTTAAATTCCAAACTTTTAAGTTCGACATATTAAAAATAAAAACACAATAGTTAAAGAGATTATTAAAAATGACAACACATTAATATTAAAAAAAAATAAGTTGAAACAATCTAGTTTGTGCTTAGACGGCCTAGTCGGCACCTAATCGGCCTAAAGAGAAAGAAAGATGCCTAATCGGGAATAGCCTAGTCACCGCTTAGACAGCCTAGTCGCTGCCTAGTCAGTTCTAGGCGCCGACTACTATTTTAAACGTTTTTTTAAGCGTTTTGATATAAATCTGGTCGGCCAAAGACCGACTTGCGACTAGTCGACCGACTTTCAGAACACTGTTGGGAATATTGTACTATCTCTCCCACAAAAGTTCGTATATTTTTCTTTTTAATTTGTCTCATAAAAATTTACATACTCTCAAAATAAAAATATTTTTTTAAATCTTCACATACAAAATCGTTATTTTACAACTTCCATTATACACATTATACTTTTTTATAAAAATTATACCCAAAAAATATCGCAACTTTTTTTAGGACAGAGGTAGTATAATGAAACTGACTTATAAATGTGAGAGTGCAATTTTCGTAATTATTGTAATATTCATATTCTAAAAGTATTAAAAAAATATGTAAAATCATCGAGTTTGTACTATTAAAAAAAGAGAATGTTTTCTGATGATATAATGTACATCATCTGTTCATTAAATTTATACATTTTTTTTATCTATTCACAGAAAATGTGCCAGCTTTTAATTGAGATTAGCATTTTATTAGCATTTTTATAATTAATTATTTTAATAATAAATTGACCTTCACAATATACTAACGATACTTTTATTTATAATATTTTTAAAATTCCTATAAATATAACAGTGCACAAATTTTAAGGAGATGAAGTATAATATGTTCAGATAGTATAGTCTTGACCTAAGCAAATAAGTGCGTTGCACGTTAATGCACACTCTGATGGTAGTTAGTGTATAATTTATGCAATTCTTTATTAAACGCGAATTAATCTAAGATTAATTGACATTCAATTAGTTAAACATAATTTAATAATTTTTTGGATCAATATATAAAAAATGTTTAAAATAAGATAAATATATGAGAGTATTTTTATAGGAAGTACACAATAGATATAAAAATTATTAAAAGAAAAGGAAGTAATATTTTTCTTTAAAAAAAATATTGTCTTTTGATTTACTGTATGTTCACTTCTTTTCATGTAACTACATTTTTGCTTATAATATTTTCTTCACGAGTTTAATACAATTTTCTCCCTTTTCCTTATCTATATAAATCGTGAACCTTGATGTTAAAAGAAGTATGGGAAAGCAACTAAGAATATATTAGTA
>JAPKLY010000095.1:208929-236251 GCA_026898435.1 Prunella vulgaris
GCAGTATATTAGTAAATATAGTATATAATTATATGAGTATACACATAGTTGATATTTTTATTTTTAGTACTCCCCCTTCCCGTAGGAATTTGCACCCTACGGGACGGCACATTTTTTAAGAAAAATGTGTTTTGTATATTAAGTAGTGACATATGGGTAAATATGAGTATAGGTTTGTAAGTGTGCACGTAAATTAATATTTCCTTTTTTGGTAGTGTACAAATTTGTGTGGAACGTCCGAATAAGGAAAGTGTGCAAATTTCTGTGGGACAGAGAGTGTAGTATGTAAATTTGTATTGGTCGTACAAATAAAAAAAATATATAAATTTCTATGAAATGTGGAAGTATAAAAATTGAAAAAGAATTTATATGAGGTTTAATCATATGAAAATAATATGGATTGTAATTTATAACTAACTTGAATTCCTTGTTGAACTTAAATTCAAGTTGCACCAAAACTTATTAAACCAAAAATATAAGAAAACGTGTCATTTTTTTTTTCTAAAATTTGTTTATAATATGAAAGTGATATCATTACATATATTTATTAATAAGATTTTATACTGTAATATGAATCTAATTATAAATAAAACAATATCAATGATTGTATATAATCTTATGAAGAGTTTACAAATAAAGTAGCATTAGTAAATGCATATAATTTTATTGAGCGTGTCTTGGGTGCATCCAATGCGCTTTTAATTGAGTGTCAATTTTAAAATCAATTTTGATCAATCCGTACTCAAAATTGAGCCGGTCAAAATTAAAACTAAAATTGAGCTTAAATCCCAAATGCATACTATGCACTTGGGTGCACCCAATATTTTGTGAATTTTATTTCATTAATAAGTTTCGCATGAGAGTTTTTTTTTTTTTTTTTTTAAGTGTTGAACTTGATTTTATGTTGTACTATTCGAACATTTAACATTTCATTTTGTGAATTAGCCTTTTATTTTTCATGTTTAATTCTATATTACACTGTTCGTTCCATTATATATTGTCCATTTTGTCATTTTCGTTCATTCTATTATATGTTTTTATTTGTTTTTTACTTTTGTTGAAACTACTACTATTCAATTATTTTTTAAATAATTTTTACACTATTCTTATTACTTTTTCACTTTTTTTTTACATCACTTATATTTTTTCATTTTTACCTAAATATGTGTGTCAAGAAACAACGAACGATTTATACCGGAACAAGGGGAGTAACATTTAAGTCTTGAAAAAACTAATTTTTTAAAAGTACTTAGGTTATATTTATGTCCAACCTTCCATAACCAAACCCTCTAATAAAAAGGAAACATTTCTCTCTTGTCTACATATACAACCTTTAACGTATTAAATCTTATAATTTTTTCTATTATCAACAATCCTTATTATATAAATAATAATTTAATTTTTTATTAATTAGATATTATATATACACAAATTTATTATATAAAATTTTATAATTATAATAAAAAATTACATTAAAATTTACAACAATATCAATAACAAATTAAATATCACAAGAGTTAAAGTACATAAAAATTAGAAGATGAGGAAACAAAGGAGGAGATAAAAAAGAGAAAATAAATTGAGCTTCGAAATACTCCAATATTGGTGTATATTTATATAAAAAAAAATCCCTAATTTTAATATATATATATATATATATATATATTAATATTAAATAATATCTTAAATTGACAATATAATTCTGTCTTAAAACCTACAATGGCTCACGATTATGTCGTGTCATGTGAAATAATTAATTTCAGATAAAACCTAGAATGGCTAACGATCTTTGAGCCGTGGGAGCTTAAGGTCATCCATTTTTTTAACTTTTAATTTTTTTATTCTTTATTTTTGGAAGATTGTGGGTCATGATTGTGAAAAATTAAAAGCAGTGATGAAGATAGCCTAAAGTAACCCTAAAAAATAAAAATAAAAATAAAAATCAATACCAAAATTAATACGAAAAATCACGTCAATATATAAAACGTAATAATACATAATGCAATCTAACTATTGATTTCACACTTGCGACAATAAAACACGTCGAGTAAAAATAAAATCAAACTAATAATCCTAATTATTCATGCACTAGGTGAATTGTGCAGTGTATTTTAAAATGTCACATAAATAATTATTAAAGAATTACTCATATTTTATTGAAAATTTTCTTTTGTAATGATAATAGCTCGCAGCAAAAAAAAAAAGAAGTTAAAAGTTTCAATAAAAAGAAGAATAACGTTCTAATAATAATATAAATTATTTTAAAAAATAAACTTCGAGTTGCACGATATTGAATATGTAAATAATCTATTCAAAATATTAATATTATACTGCAATATTAATAATACGTGTCGAATTTATAAAACGACATTAGTTCATATACAAGCCAATAGTATTAGAATTTATAGTATAATATTAGGTCCAAAGTATATGACGAATAGGGAAGTGATGCAATGATGTGAGAATAAAAGCGATCGAACAAATGATTAGGAAAAAAGATTCATTCATCCCCCAAAAGGATTATTAATTAATTAATATGTGGCTTGCATGATTTATTTTGAAGAAAATGACTTCCACCAATATATTCCAATTAGTGCATTACACTTGTTTTCATCTTCAAAATGTCAACATTAATAGAGGAGCCCATTTTTTATTTTACAATTTTTTTTTTAAAACTTAACTTATTGAAACACTAAAATAACTTATTGTTTTACTCATTTTTTTCTATATTATTGAAACACTAAAATAATAATAAATTATCAGCAAGGATGATGAAAAGTTCTAAATTCAACTACCATGTGCACTGTACAGGGAAAAAAATAATATTATTTTTACTTTTTCGGTAAAAATGAGATCAAGATTGGACAAACTCTAAGAGTTATGGGACCAAAATTGAAAAGTTAAAATTTTTTGGATCAAATTTGGACAAGCTCTAAGAGTTACGGGACCACAATCGAAAAGTTAAAATTCTTTGGATCAAAATCTGACACTCAATAAGTTATGGGACTAGAAAATTTTTTCTCTCTCTCTATATATATATATATATATACTCCCTCCGTCCCATAACAACTTGCAAGGAGGAGGAAAACGCAAATTAAAAAATAAATTGGAATAAAGTAAACAAAAAGTAGTATTTTGAGAGGTAATTTGGTAAAATTTTATGGAAAAGTAAAGAAGTTAGTTAGATTGAGTGTAATGTGGACCCAAAAAGTAAAAAAAAAATTACGTTTTGTATAAATATGTAGATATCGTAAGAGTGAAGTTTATAAAAAGATTTCCTTTTTTGGGTCTGCAAGTTCCTGTGGGACGTCCCAAAAAAGAAAGTCTGCAAGTTCTTATGGGACGGAGGGAGTACATATTATTTTTAAAATTATATTTTGCAATTTTGCACTTTAATCTTGTTAATAATGAATTAAAAAATTAATTGATGTGAGATTATATTATATCCACCTAACTAATATAAAATTTATACCATACACTATATCTAAAATTAAATTAGATTTTCATAAATAAAAAAAATATCATATGTATAATTAAATCAAATTTTCTTAAATAAAAAGGAGATTGTAATATATCCAAAATTAGATTTTTTTTTTTTAATTTACATATTCTTTTCTCATATCTAGTAAAAGTATTATAAATTATTTTAAATTTATTTATAAATATGTCATTTATTTAGTGCAAAAATCAATAGCATTTTGAGTTATAATTGAAAATTGATAGTAAAATACTAAAATAGTATTTACAAGGAGTAAATATTTATGTAGCGTATTTGACGAAATTAATTAATTAATGAGCTTTAACCATGTGGGTTAGCTTACTTGACCACCAGGCTCCTCACTTGAGTGAGTGACCCGAGTTCGATTCCCTTTGGGAACGAATTAGGAGGGAGATATAACGAATTAGGAGGGAGATATAAGGTTGGCTTGGAGATATTCTTGGAGTGTTTGGAGACTTGGCGAACTAACTTCTAACTACTAAAGACTAACATTTACCGATCAAATTATTTTTTAATGAGCTTTAATGTCTTAATCTTCATTTATTCATTTTCTTAAAATAAATTAAAATTTGATATCTAAATATAGTACTCAGAGATATTTTTAAATATTTTATCTTGCCAATATTTTTTTAGTTGGTACCTAGAGTTTATGTTAATTCACTTTTTATCCCGTGTGAATAGTTCTAGTGGTTAAAGATTCACAGTTTAAGTTTTGAGATTTTGAATTTAAGATAAAGAGAGAAAATTTTATTCGCATATTGTAATTTCGTCAGCGGTGTAATTTTAGATTGCAATTCCAAATGGTCCATTTTTATAGTAGTTGCGGATCAAATAAACAACAAAACGGAACGACCCGCTGTATACGCTTATAAAATATTTTCAAATCCTACAATTATGTATACATAGTTTCAAAAAATAAAATATGTGCATCATTCTTCAACAAAATAACTCAAGCATATCACATATACGCCAGAAATGCAACCAATTTCCTTTAATTATTATCAAGAATTTTTTTTAAAAAGAAAAAAAAAAAGACAAAATGAATTTTGTCATATGATATTGCTTGGTAAGCATGTTCACCATATTAAAATCACATGGCCACTAAATATATGACAGAATAAGGCCTCCATAGAAACTCCCACCACTTGATTTGAAATAGATACACTAAATCACAAATATGGCCCTATGCATATATACATCCCCACATAATACACACGTCACATTAATTAATAATCATATAATCAAATATTTTTTTCGGCCCAAATTACTTTCATAATTTTCTCTTTTTGTTTACTTTCACATTTAAAAAAAAATTATAATTACAGAAGATAATAAAATATTTATTTTATTTAACTCTCTGACACTAAATTTTATTTTCTTAACATGCGTGTAACCTTACTTACGAAAGTAATTTTGGGACGAATGACGTATTAAGCAACACTTGCATTCAGTGTGGTGTGTGACTGACTTTCGAATAACAGTATTCAAGTAAATTAATAATAATACTCCTTCCGGACCAGCCTTATAAATTGCACATAAAAATATTTTCTATAGATTCATTTACATATAATTGATTAATAATATAATAGAAAATTATTTTATTCATTTAAATATTACAAATTAATTTCATTAATAAAGTGTTGAAAAGTAAATAAAAACCGAGACAGAGGAAACACTATTTAGTGAAACAAATATAATATCCAATTAGAATGCACAATGCAATTGATTGCAATTTGCAAGTAATACCACTTAATAAAAGGAAGAATATCATTCTAAAGAAGTTCACAATGGAAATAGAAATAGTATATAGAAGAATTTCACTTAAATACTCCGTCTCACCACATATTACGAGAACTTTTGAGAATACAATATAAAAAAAAAAAAGTAAGTAATAAATATACTTTTATACATATTATATGAGTTTTTTTTTTTATCAGTAAATGTTAGTTATTACTCCCTCTGTCCATGATAATTAGTCTACCTTAGTTGTGTACGGTTATTAAGAAAAAATTGATGTTGATGTGTAAAAGTGAGTGTATTAGTATAAAAAAATGTTAATTATTAATAAAGTATGTGATGTGATGTGTAAAAGTGAGTATATGTGTATAAAAAAATAAAAAAAATAATTGAAAATTTTCCATTTTGGGTAGGTAGACTATTTATTGTGGAAGGCTATTTAAGGCAATGTGGGCTAATTTTCATGGACGGAGGGAGTAAGTGTTATAAGTTACTCCCTTCATTTTAAAATATATGTCACTTTAGTTTTTGAAATGCAAAAATGACATATTTTTTTGAAATGGAGGAACTAGTTAACCAAATCTCCTTATACTCCAAGAATCTCTCCAAGTTAATCTTATATCTTTTTCCCAAAAGGAATCGAACTCAGGTCACCCACTCCAAATTATATCCATCTCACAAAATATTATGAAAATCTTGAAAGCATAATTTTTTAAAAATATATGTGTAATGAATATACTTTTGTGTATACTATGAGAACTATGAAAATAAAGTTTAATTAATAGTTTATTATACTAATCCGGTGCAAAGTGTTGATGAAATATCTTAAAAAAATTACACAATATATGTTGTTAGATGGAAGATTGATAAATAAGAAGTAATTATTACTCCCTCCGTCCATGAAAATTGGACTACCATTGCTGTGCACGGTTATTAAGAAAAGTAGATGTTGATGTGTAAAAGTGGGTGTATTAGTATAAAAAAATATTTAATTATTAAAAAAGTACTTGATGTGATGTGTAAAAGTGAGTATATGTGTATAAAAAATGAAAATAATGATTGTAAGTTTTCCATTTTAGGTAGGTAGATCATTTATTGTGGACGACCATTTAAGGTAACGTGGACCATTTATCGTGGATGACGGAAGTATTTTAGTGTAGCAATATGTCAATAGAAAACACTCGATATTAAACTTTATCTCAATAAAATCGACACACATATAATTCCAATTTTCCAGGTCATACATGAATCATCATATATAGCTATGGGTTCATATATATATACATTTGTGCTATAATGACTTGTACGTTGACAAGTGTCCAAATTAAGGTGGCAGATGCAAGTTTACATCAATTATTGGTAGTCAAATGATTTAATTAACTTTAAAAAATAAAAATTAGAAAAATCAAATGTTGATAATATATATATATATATATAGTTTAGTGTGACGTATCAAAATTGGAGCTGGCAAAAGACTAGGCTTAGAACAGAGCAGAGCATAATGGATGTCAACTGTCTGTCTGAGGTTGTAATATTCAATTTATTCTGTCAAACACCCACAATATATAAGAGGATACCCAATCTGTCAACATTAAATATTATGCATAATATTTGAGGATTTATATTAAAATCAAGACCAAAATGGGTGATGTTATTAAGAGATTATATTGTAAACCATATGTCACATATTTGGAGTTTTTTTTTTTTTAAATAACGATGTTCTTTGTTGATTAGCACGTGTGAATAATACAAAGAAAAAAACATTTAATTATGAACCCAAATAGTCAAATTTCGTTATGATTAATGTAATGTTATGGGACTCTATTACGCTTGTTTAAGAATTTCATATTTGATTGCATTAGTAGGTCTGGCCACCGGGCTCCTCATTTGAGTGAGTGATTCCGTTCGATTTCCGTTGGGAACGAATAGGAGTGAGATATAAGTTTGACTTGGAGATATTTTTGGATATTTGAAGACTTAGTGAACTAACTTTTAACTACTAACAACTAACATATACAGATAAAAAAAGGAGAAGATGTAGGCTACTTAGAGGGAAGAAGGTAAAAGAAGCGGTAGTGTGTATTTAAAAATGTGAAATTTGGTTATTTTGGAAAGCAAGATATATTAACATTTTTCGTAACAAAATATCAAATAAGTATAAAATATTGGAGGAACTAAAAAATCGCACATAAAATTGCATCGAGTGAAAGGGACAATGTTGCAAAGGAAGTTGTTTTGCACATTACTAAATAAGTTCATTTAGATTGAGAGTAATTTAGTTTTGATATTCTATTTTTCTTATTAAAACTATTGATGTGTGGATGATACAATTGTAGTTTTGAAAATTTTGATCGCATTTACAAGCTTAAAACCTGAAAACTTTATTTATAATTATTGGGCTTTACAAATTTCAGTATTTTATTTGCACGATCTTTTGTTATTACAAGGGTTTGAGGATTATATATTTCTTAGATTTGTGAATAAATGTCATGGTTTTCAAGAGAGATATTTTGTGTTCTACGTTACCCTGCATCAACTAATTGTACGAGTTGGAGGTAATTCTCTTTCCCAACTATTAAACACAAAATTATATTTTCTTTTTTAATGTGTGAAATATTCAAATAAAAGGAATACACAAATTTCGATGGAACGAAGAGAGTAATATATCATTTATATATGTAAATATTGTTATGATAGAATTTATTTAAAAAAATTTATGTGCAAAAGTAATTGTGAAAGATAAATATAAAAATAATAACGTAGCCAATAAAATATTAATTAACCAATATTTGGCTCTTTTTGAGAAAGGCCAAGAAAAAGAGAGCAGAATGAGAGAGACCCATGCTTAGGATCTGTGGTATAGACAAGGGAAGATCCCCTCCATTCCAACTCCAATCCCATAAAATAAAACACAACAAGGTCAAAAAGACCTGGGCCCCACTTCTTCAACTTTGACTACATACAATACAATACAATACTATTTATCATCACATTACAAAATTATTATTTCAAATCCCCAAAAAAATAAAAAAATCATTGCTTCCAAATTGACCAAATTACCCCAAGGGGAAAACTGTTCATCTGGGTTTCCGAGTTGTGTTACTATCTTTCTCTAATAAGGCCATGTTTGGATCAACAAATGGGGCCAATTTTTTCAGTCAATGTTCTGCATCTCCTCATTTACTTTTGCAAGCTTTATCAGTGGAAAAACACAGTACTATTTATCATTTAATTTATTATAATTAATTACAGTAAAAAAGGGAAGGGGGAGGGGTAATACTGGTATTAAGTAAGACCAGCACATTCTTTTCACCTCGCTTTCTCTGCTTTTCATGTGTTTACACAACACTTCTCTGCCCCAAGGCCCCCCCTCTGATTCAAAAGAAAAGCAAAGTGTCCCTCTCTTACTCTAGAGAGAGAGTGTGTGAGAATGACACCATTTTTGTAAAAGAATCACACAGGATGGTGGGGGTGGGTAGGGACTTTCATATCAAAGCAGTGTGGAAAAGAAACCTTACCAAATAAAAGTTTCATAATTTCATAAACTATTGAACCTTTTTTTTCCCCTGTAAACTGTACATTTCATTATTCAAATCTCCCCCTCCAATATTTTGAATCTTTTTTTGAGAAACAGTTGAGCTCTGTTCCCAATGCCTATCTTTCAAACCTTCTTGATTCTTACACCCAAAAATTTACTCAAAAAACAAAACCCCATAACCAATACTTTCCACCATTTACAAATAAACAACTTACTTCCACATCAGTAGCTGATCCATCAAAAATTCAGCCACTGCCAGGAAACACGACTCCGATCCGGCCCCTCGGTTTGTCGCCCGATTGCACGAGCGATACGAGTCTCATCAGCATTCATTCGAGATTTAATTCGATCAAGAATCTTGGTGTTTTCACAGACGTTTTTCGATTCATCACCTATCCTCAATGAATGTTCTCCCAACGAAATCCCGAAATCTTCTAGAGTAGAGTTTAGGATCAACAGCTGAAATTGAGGTAGAATCGACTTGTAAGGATTTGTATGCATGCTCGAGCTTCTTGCTAATATCGTAGTCTTGTAAGATGTCGATGATCCCGAAGTAGAGGACTACTTCGTAATTTTCACCGCTGAACGAAGGTTTCATGTTGTTGAATCCACTGGGGGAGAATTGATCGATGCTCCTTCGAGCCACTCGCTCAGCTCGTGCTGGCATGTTCGCCCCGAGCCTGATCAACGGTTTCCTAATAACCAACAGAACATATTTTAGAATCCGATGTCAAGATATAACTATTAGGAGTCATGTAGATAAACAGATTCTTGACTATTGCAAGGTTAAATGCATAGTTACAGATGCTGTGGAAGATATTTTCAAGAATATGGCTTGCACTTATCCAGAAATCAATCATAAGATCATGCTTAACACATACCCCACAAAGAACAGTATTTTAATAAACAACCTCTACAAATTTGCCACCCCATCTGATGTACATTTCAATTATTTCAAACCATGCTCACATTCAGAGGAAGAAAAATAATTGATCTAAAGCTTAGCTAAATCAAAATCAAATACGCATGATACAGTATTTTAATTATTAAAAATTCCCATATCATCAAAAGATGAGATAAACAATAACTTGATAAAAACACACCTGCCAGCTAGGACCCGATCCATGTCTTGTAACTCTGCTTCAAGGAATCGACAACCACGCATGAACTTTTCGTTTTGATATGAATCACTCATTCCTGAAGAGCCAAAAAATTTGTTATAATCATAATCCTCTGAACTGAATAGTTCATTAATAATGAAAATATAATCACGGGTAAAATGAATTTACCTTTGCGCAGCAGAAAAGGGGACAAACCAATCTTGTCTCCAGTACTAACATCGCGAAAATGAAGACCAACTAAGAGACTGTAATCCATTATTCGTTCCGTCTCCAGGAACTCACAATCACGATCGATTTGTCTGGAATAGTATGATATAGCAAATAAATTAGTGCAAACATAAGATAACATGGCAATCTGCGACTAAGGATGAGAGATAGCAAACTAACTTGATAAGTTCTTGATACCAATTGGTTTGCAGACGAAATACGTAATTCAAGTCAAGGTCCTTCAGGGTTGTGGTTTCATCAATCTCTCCTCTAGGCTTACCAGTTGTTCGACCATGGGACGATCCTTTCAGATCAAACCTTCTATGAATTCGATACTCTGAGCAGAACAAATTCCCCATAACAATGAACCGAGTCTAATTTAAAACAAAGAAATGCAGGTTAGTTGCAATGCTGAGACACAAAATAAAGAATCAAACAGAAATATCAGCAATCACAACATACCTTAACACCACCTACTGGTTTAACACAGTGAACTCCGAAGAACTTTGTCACAAGAGAATTTTCGTAACGACAAACATGCTTGTAATAACTAGGAAGCATCTTAATAAGCACCTGGAGAAAACAAACAATCAAACATCAATTTTGCAACCATATCTGACCAGGGAATGATGAAATTGGAAATCACCAATTGTTGGATTAGAATTTTCAACCCTAACACATGTTAATTACTGGTAGCATCGAATTTCAGTTCTTAACTACAACAAGTCAGAGGTAGACAACTAACCTTGACTTCGGATTTCTTCACAGTTTTGATCATAAACCTATCATCTTGTGTCAAGTAAAAGAAACTTCCACTTTTTCCAGGTGAAGAAAGTTCTCTCAATGCATCGTTACCACAAATGGCTAACATGTAATCCGCAGGATCTACTTGAAATAGCTCCCTTAAATGTCTGATAACCCAATATTAAAAACATACTTTAGATTGAATATCCAACAGCAACCTTATTAGAATGTTCAAGAACCAGCTGGCATATCATGTAAAATAAATGTAACTCAACATCATCTTCATAATTTCAAAAGGCCATATTAAAGAAACTTAATTACCTAAACACCACAGGGCAATAATCCTTCCAACGAAACTCAGAATTAGATTGATGGGGTGGTGTCATTTTCGATCCTTCTGGAGGAAACCTTGTCCAGAATTTCTCCTTAGGATCAAAATCACTCAGCTTAAGGTCACGCAATACCGAAGCATGTTTTCCGACAGAGTGCCTTCAGAAATGCATAAACAAATTATAAAAAAAAAAACACACACAAGAAATTAAGAGCCTAAAAATGCAAGCAATGAAGAGCTAATCATTCTTACCTGATACCCAACTGGAGATTAAGCATCAGTTCGTAATTCTTGTGCCCCTTCGATATTGTTTGCCCTGGTTTCTTCACTTCGCCGCTGAAACAACAGGGGTTTCTCCGGAACTGTTTAATACCATCTCGATCCAACACAAACCCATCTCTGTACAACATAGAGGCCTCCAGGTTATCGATTATATCACAAGTGATATCTCCGGCATCACCATCGGATTCCCAAATGCAAATTCTGGGGAAACTCCTCTCCATTATCCCGTCATCCACCGACGATCTCTTCTTGCCGGCGCCACCGCCGATCACACTCAGACTCTCCTCGCTCACCACCATCAACGGCGCCGATAACTTATGACCGAAGTACCCCTTCATACCTTCCTCATTTCCAGTCGCACTCCCATTCTTTGCAATGTGTGCAGGGTAAAAGGTACCATTCAGGATTTGCGTCTTGTTACTGCTCTTAGACGATTCACTCGACCAGCAACCGATGTAGCAACTCCCATCGGGCCAGGTGAAAACTCCGTGGCCTTTTGGAACTCCATTTTCCCAATTTCCATCATACCTGTTTCCATTGTTCCATACTAAAATTCCCCTCCCATGAATCATCCCATTTTTCCATTCACCAATATACTCGTTCCTGTTGCTCCATAGATATCTCCCCTGCCCATCTTGTAAGTTTCTCTTCCACTGCCCTTCGTAGTAATCGCCATTGCTGTAATGCTTCACGCCGTAGCCGTGTTTCCGATCACCGCACCAAGACCCTTTGTACATATCCCCGTCCGACCCAATGAAAGTGCCGGTGCCCTCCATCCGACCCGACTTAAATTCGCCTTCAAACGTGGCGCCAGAGGGCCAGGAGAACTTCCCTTTGCCACTCGCTTTCCCCTTCTTCCAATCCCCTTCGTACATGCACCCGTCTTTCCAGAGATACTTCCCTGATCCATGGGGCGTGTTGTTTGAAAATGTTCCGATGTACAGATCGCCGTTGGGGAGACGCTTCTCGATAACATTAGCTGAACAAGTGTCGGAAATTGAGGCGGGCGTTACTCGGCGGCTTGTGGCTTGGGACTTGCATCTCGGAATAATAATTACTGACCTTGGAGTTGTAGTTGTGGCAGTATTCTCCATTAATTTATCATTTTCTCTCTCTAAAAACTGGTTAGGTTTCACCTCCTCATTCTCGTTGCACATCACTGGCTCCGGCATTTTTCCTCGCAAATAGCAAGTTCCTTTCAGTGTATAAACTTGTAAAATTGCGCTGGATTACACTATTGCCGGAAAAATCGAGGCAAACCCAGCTCCTTTCGCATTTTTCCGGCGCTTATACAATGAAGGGAAAGCAAGGAAATTGCTCCAAGTGGCTTGAGAAGAGAAATAAGCTTGGAATCCCAACAAACGGAAGAGTAGAGGGAAGGTTTGTAGAGAGAGAGAGAGAGAGAGAATAGTTGAAATCAATCAATAAACAAGAAACTGAAAAGAAGCAAAGACAAAAGAAAAGGAAAAAGAGGGAGGGAGAGAGAGAGAGAAAGTGAATGAATGAGTGGGTGTACTGTGTGTGCGCAATTAAATTAGCCGGCGTTGCATTTGCTAAAGATTTGCATTGTTTCAGCTTACATTGGGAAAAACGTCGCTACAAATGCCATACCCAAATACTGCATCATCATCATACATACATACATGACATACAACTCAAATGACCAACATGCCCTCCTAATAACCTGAGAACTGTTGTCTAACACGGGAATATATCCTCCAATTGTTTGCTAATTTCAATAAAGACAAACCACAAAAATTAATATCCCTTCCATTCCTTTATTATTTTTCACATTTTTCTTACTCCTCTATTGTCAATTATTCTCAATCACTTTTTACACTTAAAAAAAAAAAATTTAACTTCTTTATAAATTAATTATGGAATTTACTAGAGAATAAATTGATTATTTGTGAATGTTATAATAAAATAATATTTTTTAAAAGAGGAACATGAATAAGTTTGATGGACGATTAAAAATGAAAAGTGTAAATAAATTTGGAGGACATGGAGAGTATTATTTTTTTGAAAAAATTACAAAATAATTAAAAATAAAACTTTAGTCATAAATTAATTCTATGCAAAAAAAAATATTTCTATAAAAATGTTTTATGACTATGTAAATATTTTGAATCAATTTATAAATATAATTTTTTAATTAATACTCCATCCGTCCCAAAAGACATTGCAGTGTCGTTTGGGCATGCGTTTAAATAAAAAGGTATAATAAGTACATTTTTATGAATATTATATGTGTCTTGTGAGAGTTGAGTTTAATAAATGATTTCAATTTTTAAAATAGAAAGTATGCAATGTCTTTTGGAACAGATAGAGTATCTAAATACACCTAAAAGATATTCAATCTGAATACATTTTTAATTAATAAAATATTTTTTATATTCTAGTCATTATTCTTTTTAATGTGAAAAACAAATAAACTATGTTGCAATTGAATGTTCTATTTACATAGATTTAAAAAAGAACATCAATTGTACTAAGATAATTCTTTCAAATTTCTCTTATCAATAATAAAAATAAAAAATAAAAACCACTCGTCCATGGAAATAGGGGTGGGCATTCGATCGGTTTTGGACTATTTTTTAACCGAATCAAAATTTAAAAGCCGAAATAACCGAAACTGAAATATATTTTATAATTTATGTATAATCTAATTTTTCAAGCATTTTTTAAAAGAGTAAGTCTCTTGTGCACCAGTTACACCGTGCAACTCAAGTTCATTTTTAAAAAGTTGTACAATTTATTATTGAAAAGTTACACAAATTATTACTGAAAGTTATACTATTAAAGATACATTTTTCAGTAATAACATGTGTAACATTTCAGTAGTATTTTGTGTAACTTTTCAAAAATGAACTTGAGTTGCACGATGTAACTGGTGCATACAAGACTATGCCTTTTTAAAGTATATTTCATAATTTTATGTATAATTTCTCTCTTTCCCTAAATGAAACTAGGATTGAAAGGAAGTTAATAAATTTTATTAAAATAATTTATATATATTATTTATATAATATAAATATAATATATATAATATTTTGATTATTTCGATTTTTCGGTTTTTACGGAATCATAACCGAACCGAAAAAAAAATTCGGTCATTAAAATTTTTAACCGAATCAAATTAACCGAAATATTTCGGTTCGAAAAAATCATTTTTTCGATTTTTTTTCCCACCCCTACACGGAGACGGAGTAAAAGAATACTCCCAAAAATCTTATTGTAACATATATGGATTGTAACATATATGGAGTATATATGTGTGTGTCTCTACATAGTTAGTAATATATTTAATTTAAGCTCGTGTTACCTTCATCTCGCGAAACAACATTATACACAAAGCATTATTAATTCATGTCATATGTTTTTGCCGGTATAAAATATGCAAATACATGTGTTAGTGTTTGTTTTGATAGATTTACCATAATTAGTGTAGAATGTGGATTAGATTACATTTAAGGAATTTCCAAAAATACCCCTTTTCACTTATTACTGCAAAAGTGCATTCAGGGGTAGGCTTGACAATTCAGGGTTCTTTATTTAGCCAGATTATCCGAGTCATTCCTTAGTTGGAATATAAATAAAGTTTTCGTAACCATATGTTTATTTATTTTTTTCTCCTATTCATTTTGGTTCTATTTTTAGAGAAATTTTTTGTTTCGAAATAACTATTATTTTTTCATTATTTTTGGAGAGTCGTCCAACTTCAATGTTGTTCTTCCGTTTATTATTGAGTAGGTTTTTTATATGAAAATTATTTATCATAAGCTTATTATGAAATTATTTTAAAATATTAAATATTTAATTAAAATTTATCAAAAAATTCATTAGGAGTATCAAAAGTTTGGGTTGAATAAAATTTATAGTAATATTGAAACAAATTATTTATAGTTTCGATAAGATTTGTGACATAACTGACCAAATATTTATACTTTAAAACTGATCATGATAAACTTATCATGAACTATTTCCATTCAAAATTTTAGCTTAATTTTTCAATGCATTATATGAATTATAAATGATCATTTACATTTAAAAAAAAAAACAAATGCAGAAATATTTTTTACAACCTGAGTTCAAATTAAACCTACCAATAAATAAGAGAATAAAAAGTATCATATTATCAATATATTAATAGCTTTCTTAATTTGTTTATTGGAATAAAAAATTAAGAAAGTCATTAAGCATTATAGATATACTTTCTTAATTAAGAGAGGTATATTTTATATATTATGGATAGTCGGTTAGAAAAAATATTTAAATCACCTAATTATTATTTTTAATTAAATAACCAAATTAGTTCGGTTAGGAAACTGAATTTAAATGCATTTTTATGTATATTTATTATTATTTAGAGTTGGTGAGCCATATGATTATGACAATTATAACCCAATGATCAAAGCGCGCAGAATCAGTTAGTGCTATTAGATATTAACTCTTTTTTTTTTTTTTTTGTCAACTTTGAAATAATATTTTAAGTTTATAAAAATCTTGCATAATTTTCAAGTAAATTGGACTGATTCATCAAATATAATTTCTATTATAATATGATTGTGTTAGTTAAAGAAATTAACCAAGGTTTATAGTGAATGAGACATTATGCATAAGAATTTCATTTGTTGAAATTGGATTTGTTTCTAGTAATAAAGTTTGATTTTTTTTTGTTTAATTATAATTTAAAAAACAATACTAAAAATCTTGTCTTTTTTTTATTGGCAAATGTTAGTTGTTAGTATTTTAGTTCACCAAGTCTCCAAACCTCCAAAAATATCTCCAAGTCAACCTTATATCTCTCTCCTATTCGTTCCCAAAGAAAATCAAACCAAAGTCATTCACTAAAGTGAGAAATCTTAGCTCACCTGGTTATCTTGCCTTTTTAATTATAATATTATTTATTTTGGTTTTAATATTTTTTTCTTTTTCTATTTTTCTTTTGTCCTTCAAACTTGAGAGAGTATTTCTTTTTTTCTATGATTAGATTGGTGATAAGATTGATTTTTTTTATTAGTGGTTTGAACGACCATATTGAATTTCTTTTTTCCCACAATAGTTGTTTGATAAAATGATATTCCATGTTTGATTTTTGTTTATATATCTCAGGTGTAATAATTATATTATTATTAATATATCATTTTAAACAAACCATTAAATATGTGATTTACCAAATATAAAACCTAAACTTAATGAAACCGTATTTTTAGGTCTAAAAAAAATCACTATATTTACAAATTGATTCAAAAAAATTGTAAGGTAGTATTTTTTTTTTTTTGCACGTAAACATTTTTTTACATATGACTAATATGTAATTTTTATCAATTTGTTGAATCATATTGTACTTTACATTTTAAAAAAAAATGATTTGGAAAAGTGACGTGAGTTCGATTTTTTAATGTTCCCTTGGAATTTGTAATTATTTCCGGCAAATTCAAAGAGGATAGAAAGTTGTTAATTTTGTTTATTTAGAAATAATTTTAAATTGGTATATTTTTAAATTGGTATAAAATATTTACATAATAAGAATATATATGGGTTGAATAATAAATTTTTACATATTTTATTAGTTTAAAAATAATATTTTAAAATGTATTATTTTTTAACTGTCACTTTTATTTATTGTTGGCAACAGTTTTTCGCCTTTACCATGTTTAGAGATAAAATTTGGGGAATAAAGAATTTGAAAAGATAATTTAACAATATCATTTTTTACTCTCTCCATGCATAACAAATTAAATGTTAGACAAATAAAATAGTGAATTAAAAGATGGATAAGAATATTAAATTCAATCTCAATCTCCACCTCAATCTCCTATTCTATTCTCATCTCATCTCATCCATCATATCCGATATAATTTTTATTTCTAAAATAAATATAATATATATATAAACTCAACTTTTATTTCAAGGACCATTTATTTTAAGACATCAATCTCACCCATCACAAGTTAAATTGAAGCCTTGAGGGAACAAATACTCCCTCCGTCCCGAAACTACTTTCATAGTATTTCCGGGCACGCGAACCAAGAAAAAGTAAATATGTGAGTGTAAAATTAATAATAAAATAAGAAAAAATATATTTTGTTGACTTTTATGAGAGAGAAATTTCTTTTTTAGGTGTATAAAAGAAGAGTTGAGACGTCAAAATAAGGAAAGTGTGAAAGTAGTTTTGGGACGGAGGGAGTATAAATACAATTTAATAATAGAAATACGATTAGATGTTTATTGTTTCAATTGGATAAATCAATAGAATGTAAGGACATATTTCAACAACTTTATTAAAAAAAAAAAAAAAAACCTCTAATAAAGCATTGGAATTTGGAAAATGGTTTTTCATGATGATTATGAATTGTAATTTGTTATACTAAAATAAAAGACGACAGTGGGTGGATCAAGTGTGGGCCCAAGGGGCGGCCCATATATGGTAGTGGGTTGCCTTGTCTGGGCCCCTTGGATCTCCGACCCATAATTGGAATTTTCAGACAAGAGGCGGCAATCTCAATAATTTGTCGTTTTCAACCCTAATGACACTACTATTCCATATTAATTATTTTACTGTCTTTATCTAATTATTATAGACAAGGGTTTCTCATTTTGCAAGAGCATTAACCATAACAACTATTAATTGTTAACTAATATCCCCTAATCTCATGACTTGTATTTGCTACACTTGTTTTTAATGATGATAATTTATTCCTTTCGTTTTGGCAGAATTTGCACCCCTTGAATTTCATATTTAAAAAAAATATAGTGATATACATGTAAATATGGATAAATATTTTTAAGTAAGAATTGTTCAAATAAGAAAAATGTGCAAATTCTTTTTGGAAGGAGGGAGTACTATTTTAATGCAATGCATAGATATGTACATTATTAGGGGGCGTTTGTTTCAAATTCCTCAATGGTAATGGGAATGTAATTTTATTTTATTTATTTACCCTTACATTTGTTCAATAAGAGTTTATTTTCATGGTGGTTACATCATTAATGTTGTGCTCCAATTTTGGAATAAGTATACAAAAAAGAAAGTTGTTGATTGTTGTAGGGGGAATTGATTGAGGGGGATGATTATAGGATGAGATGAGGGTAATCAAATGGGGGTAATGATTACCTTATTTAGGAGGAAAATCAATGTTTTGGTCTCATTACCTACTATAATTACTATATATATATCCACACTCTCATTAACATTGAGGAATTTTATACCAAACGCCCCTTTAATGTCGTTTTACAAATGTCTAAGAATTTTAACGACTCTGATTGGAAGAACACAATTATTTTGATTTATTTGAATTGTTATTGAAAACAAAATAATCATGGTTGATTTTTAAATAAATTGAACTTTTATTGAAAACGTAAAATAAAATACACATTTTTTGTTATAATTAAAATGCACAAATGAATATAAATATAATGTGGCGATGCATATGAGTTTTGATGATAATATGTACAAGAGTGGGTATTATGTGCTTAATTATATGGAAATAGGGTTCATGTGTAATAATTTTACCCAACTCAAATTATCAATAAATGGATAGTTTAAATGGAATCACAATTCAAATCAAGTTAAAATTTATACATATAAATTATATTTTATGTGTGTATTACACATATAATATTTTGTCCATGAAAAAATGGAACTCGAGGATTCTAAAGGCTTGTTTACAATCTCTATTCTATACGGAGAAGTGCTTTTAAAATTCAAAAGTTGAGTCACAACAACTTTAAAAAAAAAAAACTTTTAACTGTAGAAGTAGAGTACACACCAAAATTTGGTAAATTCTTGGTTGTGTTTGAATTCCTTTAATCATCAAGTAAATCAAATCTTAACTAACTTATGCAAATATATATATATATATATATATATATATCAACAGTTTAATCCTGTTTACTCTTACTATTAATTTTATAAATTTTAAATATAAGATTACATAATAAAACAAATTATTATAGAAGTTTAAATTAACCGAATATTAATTTTGGCTGAATTTGGTATACCTTAATACCAAATTCTTATGTTTAAAATATTTCATTAGAGACCAATTTTTTAATATATTATATTTGGCTACCAATTAATTTTATTAAATTCTTATTGATACTATTTTTCAATTAATATATGAAAAGATTATATTATATATGTTTGGGTGCATTACACGTTTTTAATTAATTATATCATTTTTAATTATATACTAATAATTATAAAATGATGTTAATTTGACAAAACTTATACAATCAAAATAAAATGTATTGAAATAATCATATAATTAAAGTCAATAAAACTATAAAAATATCAATATTTTAGATCTATATTTTATTTTTATATGTATAATATATATATATATATATATATATATACATTAAAGTAAAAAATTAAAAGATAACTAATTTGATATATAGTGTGTAGAAAAAAAAATTAACAATTAAACTTCAGTACTATTGTACCATAAAACAAGTAACTGTTTAATAAATAAAATATTTTCTCTCCATTAACTTCTACTTATATATATATATATATATATATATATATATATATATATATTTTATCAACTCACAATTTAATAAATAATCTATAAACAATTGAAACAATAAGAATAATAATTTACAATTACCTTTGGGGCTAAGAAAATCTAGTTGTTGCCGACTCTTACTATGCTGCAATTATTAAGAGTTACCAAAATAGTAATGGTTTACCTAAATCGACTTGTAAGGAACAAGACACAAAGCAATTTCTCTCCCCCTTTGATTGAATTGACAATCTTCTCTTAAATTTTTTTATTTTTTTTACCGTGGAACTCTAACCACTTAAATTATTCTATTCGTCTGTTTTTTTTTTAATTGCTAAAAAGATCTATCATATTCTTATTTTTTTTAAATACTCAGATTAATACTAACTCCCTCCGTTCCTAACGAATTTACACCCACGTGATTGCACGTTGTTTAAGAAAATTTTATTTTTTTTAAAATAAAATAATAATATATAGGTAAATATGTTTATAATTTTGTGAATGTGCACGCAAATCGATTTTTTTAGTAGAGTACAAATTGATTTGAGACAATCCAAAATAAAAAATGTGCAAATTGATTTGGAACGGAGGAATAATTTGTTAAAAATGTTTTTTTATTGACAGATGGAGTAGGTTTTTTTTTTTTGAATCAATTTTAATGTACATTTCAAATAATGTTAGTTGTTTTAATCACACAATATTAAATATATAAATCTTAATAAAAATAATAATATTATCAAAAAAAATATACACATAATATAAATAAGGTTCACAGTAAAATCAGTTCACAATGTACTTTGTCGCATGAATCGTGGTCTCTTACAATTCTTTGTCACTTTTTCATAAAATTAATTATTATTTCAAAAATATCAATATATTATACTCTCACTCCTAAAGAGCTTTCACATTTTCTTTTCTTGCAATTCCAAGTTAATTTTCACATTAATATAATTAAGAATGATTTACATATAGGTTCAAGAAAGCCACTATATTTACAAATAAGTTCAAAATATTTGCACAGAAACACTTTTTTTTCTGCACAAAAACACAATTTTTTTCTGCACAACACATATTTGTAAATATAGTGACTTTTTTGAACCTTAAGTTACCTTATAATTAACATTACTTTCTAAATTATAGCTTCATAATATCCACAATTTTATAGCAAATGTTATTATTTTTTATCCATACATATATAATTCATTTAATTTCTTTACTTAATACACAAAAATTAACAAAATTACTCTTGAAATTTTTTATCATTACTCTTTTTAAAATGTCTTTTTCTCTGTGAATTTTTTTATGAAACCAAGAGAGCATGGGAAAATAAGTTATATGTTTATACTATTATAAAGATCATTTAATTAATGTCATACTCTTTGCTATCATCTAAGTAATATTAATTAGACTAATTTCGCTCATAAATATTAAAACCGAATTTGAGTAACAAAGTACGACTTTATTGAACAATTAATCTCAATTCTAAATTAGATATTCATTATTAAATATTAGGAGAGGGTAATGTCAATATTAGGCAAAAAGTGGAAGTGAAAAAGTAGATTGTGAGTTTATTATTTTGGACACAGCTCTAAATTCGGTAGAGTACAACTATTCAATGCACATTATTGTATTTTAAAGTAAAGTGGTTGTACATCAATACATCTAACCATGATAGGACATGAAAAAATGTCTACATGCAATATAGAATTATTAAAGCTACGCATTAAAATTTTAATCTGTATAATTCATGATTATAATGATTTTTCCTTGCAAATACTCCACGTATATGATAATTGATCTATCTTAGTTGTGCACGGTTATTAAAAAAATTGATATTAATGTGTAAAAGTGGGTCTATCAGTATAAAAAAATATTTAATTTAAAAAAAATATTTGATGTGATCTGTAAAGTGAATATATGTGTATAAAAAATGAAAATAATAATTGTAATTTTTCTATTTTAGATAAATGGACTAGTTATTTATTGTGGACTACCGTTTAAAGTAACGTGGATTATTTATTGTGGACGGATGGAGTATTTTTTTTTTTTAAATAGAATAATAAATTAAGTTTTGCACAAGAAGCAATGCACAATGTACAACAACGTGTAAGGGAGAGACTTGACATTGTGGGGCGGGTGGACAGAAATTTCTTCTGTTAGTGCACAAATAATCATGAGTAGACATGACCTATGTCACAAATCCAGTAGTCAGTGTGTATTATGTGTCCATTTCAAAATATTTGCTAATTTTATATGTACTTTTAAAATAATTAGGAAAAAAAGAAAAGAACTATTGTGTTCTTATATGAAGTAAATTAAATACATGCAAAATATCATGCATTTGGTGTCCATTTGTTTTATTTTAAATATACTCCCCCGCGTTTTCAAAAATATATGCATGTTTTAAAGTTAAAATTAGTTTTTAAACTTCACTATTAAAAAATATACTCCCTCCGTCCCAGAGGTGCTTTCACCTCCGGAATGACACAATTTTAAAAAAAAATAGAGTGTTGTGTAAAGTTATATTATCAAAATAATGAGATTAGTTGGATTGTGAGGATAAAGTTAAAGTAATAGTTTTCATTTATAGGGTGTGAAAACAATTGTGGGACGGACGAAAAAGAAAAGTGTGAAAACAATTATGGGACGGGGGAGTATATAATAAACATAAATGTGTATTCATTATATTTTTTTATAAATTATGTGCTCAAAATTTTTTGTAATGAATTTTGGAAAGGATGGAGTATTTATTTCTACTTTTTAAATATTTTTAAAAAACTACTATCACACTTTCCTTATTTAGATGTCCCAAATCTATTTTCACACACCTAAAAATGAAACTTTTTATACTCATAAAAGTCAACAAAGTACTTTTTTTTATTTTTTTATTTAACTTTATACTCATATACTCACTTTTTCTTGGTTTACGTGTCTATGAAAGTAGTTTTGGGACGGAGGGAGTATTATTTTATATACACAAATTACATGTGTACAATTTAATATATACACACATTTGAGGTACAACCACTGAAGTATAAATCATTTTCTTCTTTTATCTAAGAACAAGAATCTTGTAAGTTCTATATATAGAAAAATAGTGTCTTACATGTGCATACCTGAAATTATATTTGAAGTAACATTATTTTTACTATTTACTATCATGGATACACCATATCAAAATTGTACATTTAAAATACAAAAAATGAAATGCTATTGCGATAATAGAGGAATCTAAAGAATTAATTCTGTTTTGGTAAAGTGAAATTGCGTCCCCTCATATTTTCCTAAATTGCAATTAAACCCCCATTTTTTATTTGGGTTAACTAACGCCGTCATCTTTCACTTTTGATAAAATTACACCCCATATTAACACATCCATATATTTACTTTCTACTAAAAGCATGCCACTACAAAAACAAAAATTAAGAATGGTGGAAAAAAGAGATAAGCTGATCATAAATGTTAGTGTCTTAATCTTTGGAAATTTAATTAGAGAATTTATAATTTTCTAATCTTTTCTAAGGGTTTTTTTTAAAAATATTATATTTTTAAAATTATTTATCATTATATTGTTGTTTTCGGGAGAATTTGTAAAATAAGCAAGGGCGTCAACGAGGATGGCGCCCCACTGTTCATTCAAGAGGAGCGCCGTCTCCAAAACCCCTATCCCCTCAACCACCCCTAAACCCTAAATGAATAAAGAGTAAATTTAGGAGGAGTTACGAGTATATGCGTTTTTTTTAGACCAGGTCTTTTACTTTTCTTTGATATAAAAGTAACTATCTTTTTTTTTTTTCTTGAATTTTCAGAAAGTATAAAAAATTTGAAAACTTATCATATTTGAATTTAAAAAATTACCATTTTTCTAGAATTTTTAGAAAGTAAAAATAAATTTAAAATTTTGAATAAGTAAATTTTTTTTTGAAAAAATAAGAAAGAAAATATATACTCTTTCAATTTTTTTAAAATAATAAAATTTTATTTTAAAATATTAAATAAATTAAACATGTTCCAAAAATCAGGTAGAGTAAATCATGGGATATAATAAGTGCGGTTATAGATGCTCCACTTGTTGACTTATTAATTTTTTTAAAATAAGTACTTTTCAAAAAAATCTGAAAGAAGAAGAAGAAAATAAACGGATAGTTTCATATTTTAAGGGAATATGACATTGGCAATTAAATTTTTTACTTTTATAATTTTTATTATTATTATTATTATTATTGTGGATAAAAAATTAAAATTAGTATAAAATTAAAATGGATATATATATATATATCTATATATATATATATATATATTTATTCACAACCAATAAATATGTCAACACCCAATTAATAGGGGTGGTCGCAAGTGGGGGAAGTGGGAGGGAGGTGGTAGCAGGTGGGGGAGAAGGTGGTTGAGGGGATAGGTGTCAAGGGCGCCGTTGGAGATGACGCTCCTCTTGAATGAACAGTGGGGGCGTCGTCCTCGTTGGCGCCCTTGCTTATTTTACAAATTCTCTCGAAAACAACAATATAATGATAAATAATTTTTAAAAATACAATATTTAAAAAAAATAAACCTTTTCTAAGATGATATAAACTTATTCATCTGCATGTCATATACTATTTGCCCATACGTGATTTGACTCTAATGTGACATCAACTTTTACTGAAACGTGTAAACTATATTCCATCCGTCCCAACTTTTTCTTCTTATTTTTCTATTTCGGGACGTCCCAACATTTTTTTCACACCTTAAAAAGAAAATAATTTACACTCACAAAAGTCAATAAAATATACTCCCTCCGTCCAAGAGGTGTTTTCACCTTTGGGATGACATAACTTTTAAGAAAAGTAGAGTATTGTGTAAAGTTATATTATTAAATTAATGAGATTAGTTGGATTGTGAGATAAAGTTAAAGTAATAGTTTCCATTTGTAGGGTATGAAAACAATTGTGGGACGAACGGAAAAGGAAAGTGTGAAAACAATTATGACACGGAGGGAGTACTTTTTATATTTTATTATTTAACTTCACACTCACATACTCCAACTTTTTCTTAATATGTGTGCCCTGGTCTTTTTGAAGAAAGACCAGGGACGGAGGAAGTATAACTGAAAACGAGACTAGATTTGATTGGGAGTTGTGATATCAACTTTGATTGAAATACGATACTGATTTTTTTTTATCGGTAAATGTTAGTTTGTTAGTAGTTACAAGTTAGTTCGCCAAGTCTCCCAAACACTCCAAGCCAACCTATATCTCCCCCAAGATCTCCAAGTCAACCTTATATCTCCCTTAATTCGTTTTCTAAGGGAATCGAACCCAGACTACTCACTCAAGTGAGGAGCCCGGTGGCCAGGTGAACTAGCCCACCTGGTTAAAATACGATACTGATTTTAATTGAAACGTAAGAACTATGGACTAAATGCGCATCAAACTTGCCGAGTAAACTATTGATGATCAAATTCAGTATCTTCTTCAACATAAGAATCCTTAATTTTCATCTAATTAAATTATACTTGCACCCAACTTAATTGGGCAACCATGCTATGAACAATCACAATATGTATGTGTATATATAATCAATATAAAGGATATGTATTGGTGGGAGAAAATAAGGCCAAGTTTTGAAGAGGTATGAACCATTAGTCCTGTTATAGAGTTGTCGATTTCTTAGAAGTTGATAATGGTGGTGGAGGATCATAAATTTAGGCTGAGCCACCCCATTAATAAATTCCAAATGACCCCATTCTTATTATTATTTGGGGTCACCTTTTTAATGATCCCATGAGCCCCAATTAGTACTCCTTTCAACTACCCATAAATATTATTTATCCTCACTTAATTACTACTCCCTCCATCACCTAATTACTTTTCAAATTTTGAATGGCACGTGTTTTAAGAAAAATTATTGTATTAATTTTTTGGACTAATGAATGAAAAATGTCTTAAAATAAAGTAGGAAGATATTGTGAGATTTTTTTCTTTTAGAATGTAAAAGACTAAAAATTATTATGGAACGTTTCGAAAAAAAAAAAAATTATTAGGGGAGAAAGATGTACTCTTTAGTACTCATATTTTGGGCCAGGATCCTCCCGTGGAGACTCTGATCCTTGGATCAACCGCCCACATGAGTATATATACGTCCGTGTGTGATTCAAGGGTTACTGTCTTGCATAGGAGCCTCCTATACAGGATAGGATTCAAATTCATTCAATCTATGTATAAAGAGAGTGGATTGTCTAAATTGATAACTAAAAAGATCTCATAATTCAATATGTATTATCAAATATTTTGTTGATCATAGAAAATTATATTTAAATGGTTGAAAAATGTAAACAAATAAGAGAAAAGTTAAAATTGTATAGTTCCTCAATCACTTGAACATGATTTTTTTTGGCAATTTGGACAAAACCTAGAGATATTTTTTTTTTCAAAATTTTATTTGATGGAAGGCTAATAAATGTGGTGACTACTAAGTTTGATTTATATATCTCATATATGTTTAAGTGCAAAGACTTCTGACCTTTGGAGAAAATTCGTAGAAAACAATTCTTCGTTGTATTTTAACTTATTTTTGGATTGTGATCATGACTCCTAAGATTTGACAAGCTTGTAGCTTTGTACAAGTTGCACAATGTGGAAATTAAAAAAATATATATATATAAAAATAATTTTTACCTAATTATGAACTCTTTCGTAATTGAATTGTTGACGTTTAGAAATTAAAAAAAAAAAGGTATGTAAGTATAAAAGATAAATAATAATTAATACAATATTAATTTTTTTGAATGTAGAATTTTTTTTTTAAGTGTGTAAAGATAGAGTTGTGAGATACAAGTAAGACAAATTTGAAAATAGATTTAGGATTGGGAGAGTATAATTTGTGTTTTTGTATATATAATCTTGTTTTATTTTAATTTTTTACCATTTGGTGCAATTTATTTAATTAAAAATATAGAAAACCCCCAATTATTTCTCATCCCCAAATATATCTAAGTTACGTATTGAATCAAGGTAAAATATTATATAAATCAAATGATAAGAAAGATTAGTATGACTATCATTCTATTTTATATTTTAATTTCCAATTTCCTCTGAACCTTATGTACTAACTCATTGACAATATCTTTTCTATACGTATACAATATTCCCCACCACAATTATTTAATAATCAAAGATTACAAAATATTTGTTAACCTATTATGGTTGATCATCACATTTTGTATGTGATTATGACTATAACGATTGATATTTATATTATAAAAATAGATGACAATATCATATACATCATCGATATAATAATAATAATAATAATAATAATAATAATAATAATAATAATAATAATAATAATAATAATAAT